>RYYW01001097.1:0-10532 GCA_013621005.1 Aeschynomene evenia | reverse complement strand
TTTTGGTTCTAATTGAGTGTACTGAGCTTCATTAGTTCTTACTTTGGTCAATTCTTCAATTTTAGCCACTAGGAAGGTTTAGATAACCAAAGGATGACCTAATGAGCCTATTTTGGTCCTAATTGAGTGTATTGAGCTTCATTTGGTCTTACTTTCGTCAATGGCTCCATTTTAGTCACTAATGGTTTATATAACCAAAGGATGATGTAATGAGCCTATTTTAGTTTTAATTGAGTGTATTGAGCTTTATTAGGTCTTACTTTGGTCAATTCTTCAATTTTAGTCACTAGGAAGGTTTAGATAACCAAAGGATGACCTAATGAGCCTATTTTGGTCCTAATTGAGTGTATTGAGCTTCATTTGGTCTTACTTTCGTCAATGGCTCCATTTTAGTCACTAGAAGGTTATATAACCAAAGGATGATGTAATGAGCCTATTTTAGTTTTAATTGAGTGTATTGAGCTTTATTAGGTCTTACTTTGGTCAATTCTTCAATTTTAGTCACTAGGAAGGTTTAGATAACCAAAGGATGACCTAATTAGCCTATTTTGGTCCTAATTGAGTGTATTGAGCTTCATTTGGTCTTACTTTGGTCAATGGCTCCATTTTAGTCACTAGGATGTTGTAGATAACCAAAGGATGATGTAATGAGCCTATTTTGGTCCTAATTGAGTGTATTGAGCTTCATTTTCTCTTACTTTGGTCAATGGCTCCATTTTAGTCACTAGGATGGTTTATATAACCAAAGGATGATGTAAGCCTATTTTAGTTTTAATTGAGTGTATTGAGCTTTATTAGGTCTTACTTTGGTCAATTCTTCAATTTTAGTCACTAGGAAGGTTTAGATAACCAATGGATGATGTAATGAGCCTATATTTGTTCTAATTGAGTGTATTGAGCTTCATTAGGTCTTACTTTGGTCAATTCTTCCATTTAGTCACTAGGAAGGTTTAGATAACCAAAGGATGACCTAATTAGCCTATTTTGGTCCTAATTGAGTGTATTGAGCTTCATTTGGTCTTACTTTGGTCAATGGCTCCATTTTAGTCACTAGGATATTGTAGATAACCAAAGGATGATGTAATGAGCCTTTTGGTCCTAATTGAGTGTATTGAGCTTCATTTGGTCTTACTTTGGTCAATGGCTCCATTTTAGTCACTAGGAATTTAGATAAACAAAGGATGACGTAATGAGCTATTTTGGTCCTAATTAAGTGTATTGAGCTTCATTTGGTCTTACTTTGGTCAATGGCTCCATTTTAGTCATTAGGATGTTGTAGATAACCAAAGGATGATGTGATGAGACTATTTTGGTCCTAATTGAGTGTTTTGAGCTTCATTTGGTCTTACTTTGGTCAATGTCTTCATTTTAGTCACTAGAATGTTGTAGATAACCAAAGGATGATGTAATGAGCCTATTTTAGTCTAATTGAGTGTATTGAGCTTCATTTGGTCTTACTTTGTCAATGCTCCATTTTAGTCACTAGATGGTTTTTATAACCAAAGGATGATGTAATGAGCCTATGTTGGTTCTAATTGAGTGTATTGAGCTTCATTAGGTCTTACTTGGTCAATCCTTCCATTTTACTCACTAGGAAGGTTTAGATAACCAAAGGATGACCTAATGAGCCTATTTTGGTCCTAATTGAGTGTATTGAGCTTCATTTGGTCTTACTTTGGTCAATGGCTCCATTTTAATTACTAGGATATTATAGATAACCAAAGGATGATGTGATGAGCCTATTTTGGTCCTAATTGAGTGTATTGAGCTTATTTGGTCTTACTTTGGTCAATGGCTCCATTTTAGTCACTAGGATGGTTAATATAACCAAAGGATGATGTAATGAGCTATGTTGGTTCTAATTGAGAGTATTGAGCTTCATTTGGTCTTACTTTGGTCAATGGCTCCATTTTAGTCACTAGGAATTTAGATAACCAAAGGATGATGTAATGAGCCTATTTTGGTTTTTGAGTGTATTGAGCTTTATTAGGTCTTACTTTGGTCAATTCATTTTAGTCACTAGGAAGGTTTAGATAACCAAAGGATGATGTAATGAGCCTATTTTGGTTCTAATTGAGTGTATTGAGCTTCATTAGGTCTTACTTTGGTCAATTCTTCCATTTTAGTCACTAGGAAGGTTTAGATAACAAAGGATGACCTAATTAGCCTATTTTGGTCCTAATTGAGTGTATTGAGCTTCATTTGGTCTTACTTTGGTCAATGACTCCATTTTAGTCACTAGGATGTTTTCAATATCCAAAGGATGATGTATGAGCGTATTTTGGTCCTAATTAAGTGTATTGAGCTTCATTTGGTCTTACTTTGGTCAATGGCTCCATTTTAGTCACTAGGATAATGTAGATAACCAAAGGATGATGTGATGAGACTATTTTGGTCCTAATTGAGTGTATTGAGCTTCATTTTGTCTTACTTTGGTCAATGTCTCCATTTTAGTCACTAGAATGTTGTAGATAACCAAAGGATGATGTGATGAGCCTATTTTAGTCCTAATTGAGTGTATTGAGCTTCATTTGGTCTTACTTTGGTCAATGGCTCCATTTTAGTCACTAAGATGGTTTTATAACCAAAGGATGATGTAATGAGCCTATTTGGTTCTAATTGAGTGTATTGAGCTTCATTAGGTCTTACTTTGGTCAATCCTTCATTTTCACTAGGAAGGTTTAGATAAACAAAGGATGACGTAATGAGCGTATTTTGGTCCTAATTAAGTGTATTGAGCTTCATTTGGTCTTACTTTGGTCAATGGCTCCATTTTAGTCATTAGGATGTTGTAGATAACCAAAGGATGATGTGATGAGACTATTTTGGTCCTAATTGAGTGTTTTGAGCTTCATTTGGTCTTACTTTGGTCAATGTCTTCATTTTAGTCACTAGAATGTTGTAGATAACCAAAGGATGATGTGATGAGCCTATTTTAGTCATAATTGAGTGTATTGAGCTTCATTTGGTCTTACTTTGATCAATGACTCCATTTTAGTCACTAAGATGGTTTTTATAACCAAAGGATGATGTAATGAGCCTATGTTGGTTCTAATTGAGTGTATTGAGCTTCATTAGGTCTTACTTCGGTCAATCCTTCCATTTTACTCACTAGGAAGGTTTAGATAACCAAAGGATGACCTAATGAGCCTATTTTGGTCCTAATTGAGTGTATTGAGCTTCATTTGGTCCTACTTTGGTCAATGGCTCCATTTTAATTACTAGGATATTATAGATAACCAAAGGATGATGTGATGAGCCTATTTTGGTCCTAATTGAGTGTATTGAGACTTATTTGGTCTTACTTTGGTCAATGGCTCCGTTTTAGTCACTAGGATGGTTAATATAACCAAAGGATGATGTAATGAGGCTATGTTGGTTCTAATTGAGAGTATTGAGCTTCATTTGGTCTTACTTTGGTCAATGGCTCCATTTTAGTCACTAGGATATTGTAGATAACCAAAGGATGATGTAATGAGCCTATTTTAGTCCTATTTTGAGTGTATTGACCTTTATTAGGTCTTACTTTGGTCAATTCTTATATTTTAGTCACTAGGAAGGTTTAGATAACCAAAGGATGATGTAATGAGCCTATTTTGGTTCTAATTGAGTGTATTGAGCTTCATTAGGTCTTACTTTGGTCAATTCTTCCATTTTAGTCACTAGCAAGGTTTAGATAACAAAAGGATGACCTAATTAGCCTATTTTGGTCCTAATTGAGTGTATTGAGCTTCATTTGGTCTTACTTTGGTCAATGACTCCATTTTAGTCACTAGGATGTTTTCAATATCCAAAGGATGATGTATTGAGCGTATTTTGGTCCTAATTAAGTGTATTGAGCTTCATTTGGTCTTACTTTGGTCAATGGCTCCATTTTAGTCACTAGGATAATGTAGATAACCAAAGGATGATGTGATGAGACTATTTTGGTCCTAATTGAGTGTATTGAGCTTCATTTTGTCTTACTTTGGTCAATGTCTCCATTTTAGTCACTAGAATGTTGTAGATAACCAAAGGATGATGTGATGAGCCTATTTTAGTCCTAATTGAGTGTATTGAGCTTCATTTGGTCTTACTTTGGTCAATGGCTCCATTTTAGTCACTAAGATGGTTTTTATAACCAAAGGATGATGTAATGAGCCTATGTTGGTTCTAATTGAGTGTATTGAGCTTCATTAGGTCTTACTTTGGTCAATCCTTCGATTTTACTCACTAGGAAGGTTTAGATAACCGAAGGATGACCTAATGAGCCTATTTTGGTCCTAATTGAGTGTATTGAGCTTCATTTGGTCTTACTTTGGTCAATGGCTCCATTTTAGTCATTAGGATGTTGTAGATAACCAAAGGATGATGTGATGAGACTATTTTGGTCCTAATTGAGTGTATTGAGCTTCATTTGGTCTTACTTTGGTCAATGTCTCCATTTTAGTCTCTAGAATGTTGTAGATAACCAAAGGATAATGTAATGAGCGTACTTTGGTCCTAATTAAGTGTATTGAGCTTCATTTGGTCTTACTTTGGTCAATGGATCGATTTTAGTCACTAGGATGTTGTAGATAACCAAAGGATGATGTGATGAGCCTATTTTAGTCCTAATTGAGTGTATTGAGCTTCATTTGGTCTTACTTTGGTCAATGGCTCCATTTTAGTCACTAAGATGGTTTTTATAACCAAAGGATGATGTAATTAGCCTATGTTGGTTCTAATTGAGTGTATAGAGCTTCATTAGGTCTTACTTTGGTCAATCCTTCCATTTTACTCACTAGGAAGGTTTAGATAAGCAAAGGATGACCTAATGAGCCTATTTTGGTTCTAATTGAGTGTATTGAGCTTCATTAGGTCTTAGTTTGGTCAATTCTTCCATTTTAGTCACTAGGAAGGTTTAGATAACAAAAGGATGACCTAATTAGCCTATTTTGGTCCTAATTGAGTGTATTGAGCTTCATTTGGTCTTACTTTGGTCAATGACTCCATTTTAGTCACTAGGATGTTTTAGATATCCAAAGGATGATGTAATGAGCCTATTTTGGTCCTAATTGTGTGTATTGAGCTTTATTTGATCTTACTTTGTTCAATGGCTCCATTTTTGTCACTAGGATGGTTTATATAACCAAAGGATGATGTAATGAGCCTATTTTGGTTCTAATTGAGTGTACTGAGCTTCATTAGTTCTTACTTTGGTCAATTCTTCAATTTTAGCCACTAGGAAGGTTTAGATAACCAAAGGATGACCTAATGAGCCTATTTTGGTCCTAATTGAGTGTATTGAGCTTCATTTGGTCTTACTTTCGTCAATGGCTCCATTTTAGTCACTAGAATGGTTTATATAACCAAAGGATGATGTAATGAGCCTATTTTAGTTTTAATTGAGTGTATTGAGCTTTATTAGGTCTTACTTTGGTCAATTCTTCAATTTTAGTCGCTAGGAAGGTTTAGATAACCAAAGGATGACCTAATGAGCCTATTTTGGTCCTAATTGAGTGTATTGAGCTTCATTTGGTCTTACTTTGGTCAATGGCTCCATTTTAGTCACTTGGATGTTGTAGATAACCAAAGGATGATGTAATGAGCCTATTTTGGTCCTAATTGAGTGTATTGAGCTTCATTTGCTCTTACTTTGGTCAATGGCTCCATTTTAGTCACTAGGATGGTTTATATAACCAAAGGATGATGTAACGAGCCTATTTTAGTTTTAATTGAGTGTATGGAGCTTTATTAGGTCTTACTTTGGTGAATTCTTCAATTTTAGTCACTAGGAAGGTTTAGATAACCAATGGATAATGTAATGAGCCTATATTTTGTTCTAATTGAGTGTATTGAGCTTCATTAGGTCTTACTTTGGTCAATCCTTCCATTTTACTCACTAGGAAGGTTTAGATAACCGAAGGATGACCTAATGAGCCTATTTTGGTCCTAATTGAGTGTATTGAGCTTCATTTGGTCTTACTTTGGTCAATGGCTCCATTTTAGTCTCTAGGATATTGTAGATAACAAAAGGATGATGTAATGAGCCTATTTTGGTCCTAATTGAGTGTATTGAGCTTCATTTTCTCTTACTTTGGTCAATGGCTCCATTTTAGTCACTAGGATGGTTTATATAACCAAAGGATGATGTAACGAGCCTATTTTAGTTTTAATTGAGTGTATGGAGCTTTATTAGGTCTTACTTTGGTCAATTCTTCAATTTTAGTCACTAGGAAGGTTTAGATAACCAATGGATAAAGTAATGAGCCTATATTTTGTTCTAATTGAGTGTATTGAGCTTCATTAGGTCTTACTTTGGTCAATTCTTCCATTATAGTCACTAGGAAGGTTTAGATAACCAAAGGATGACCTAATTAGCCTATTTTGGTCCTAATTGAGTGTATTGAGATTCATTTGGTCTTACTTTGGTCAATGGCTCCATTTTAGTCACTAGGATAATGTAGATAACCAAAGGATGATGTGATGAGACTATTTTGGTCCTAATTGAGTGTATTGAGCTTCATTTTGTCTTACTTTGGTCAATGTCTCCATTTTAGTCACTAGAATGTTGTAGATAACCAAAGGATGATGTGATGAGCCTATTTTAGTCCTAATTGAGTGGTATTGAGCTTCATTTGGTCTTACTTTGGTCAATGGCTCCATTTTAGTCACTAAGATGGTTTTTTATAACCAAAGGATGATGTAATGAGCCTATGTTGGTTCTAATTGAGTGTATTGAGCTTCATTAGGTCTTACTTTGGTCAATCCTTCCATTTTACTCACTAGGAAGGTTTAGATAACCGAAGGATGACCTAATGAGCCTATTTTGGTCCTAATTGAGTGTATTGAGCTTCATTTGGTCTTAACTTTGGTCAATGGCTCCATTTTAGTCACTAGGATATTGTAGATAACCAAAGGATGATGTAATGAGCCTATGTTGGTTCTAATTGAGTGTATTGAGCTTCATTAGGTCTTAGTTTGGTCAATCCTTCCATTTTACTCAGTAGGAAGGTTTAGATAACCAAAGGATGACCTAATGAGCCTATTTTGGTCCTAATTGAGTGTATTGAGCTTTATTTGGTCTTACTTTGGTCAATGGCTCCATTTTAGTCACTAGGATGGTTTATATAACCAAAGGATGATGTAATGAGCCTATTTTAGTTTTAATTGAGTGTATTGAGCTTTATTAGGTCTTACTTTGGTCAATTCTTCAATTTTAGTCACTAGGAAGGTTTAGATAACCAATGGATGATGTAATAAGCCTATATTTGGTCCTAATTGAGTGTATTGAGCTTCATTAGGTCTTACTTGGTTAATTCTTCCATTTTAGTCACTAAGAAGGTTTAGATAACCAAAGGATGACCTAATTAGCCTATTTGGTCTAATTGAGTGTATTGAGCTTCATTTGGTCTTACTTTGGTCAATGGCTCCATATTAGTCTCTAGGATATTGTAGATAACAAAAGGATGATGTAATGAGCCTATTTTGGTCCTAATTGAGTGTATTGAGCTTCATTTGGTCTGACTTTTGTCAATAGCTCAATTTTAGTCACTAGGATGGTTTATATAACCAAGGATGATGTAATGAGCCTATTTTAGTTTTAATTGAGTGTATTGAGCTTTATTAGGTCTTACTTTGGTCAAATCTTCAATTTTAGTCACTAGGAAGGTTTAGATAACCAATGGATGATGTAATGAGCCTATATTTGGTTCTAATTGAGTGTATTGAGCTTCATTAGGTCTTACTTGGTCAATTCTTCCATTTTAGTCACTAGGAAGGTTTAGATAACCAAAAGGATGGCCTAATTAGCCTAATTTTGGTCCTAATTGAGTGTATTGAGATTCATTTGGTCTTACTTTTGGTCAATGGCTCCATTTTAGTCACTAGGATAATGTAGATAACCAAAGGATGATGTGATGAGACTATTTTGGTCCTAATTGAGTGTATTGAGCTTCATTTTGTCTTACTTGGTCAATGTCTCCATTTTAGTCACTAGAATGTTGTAGATAACCAAAGGATGATGTGATGAGCCTATTTTAGTCCTAATTGAGTGTATTGAGCTTCATTTGGTCTTACTTTGGTCAATGGCTCCATTTTAGTCACTAAGATGGTTTTTATAACCAAAGGATGATGTAATGAGCCTATGTTGGTTCTAATTGAGTGTATTGAGCTTCATTAGGTCTTACTTGGTCAATCCTTCCATTTTACTCACTAGGAAGGTTTAGATAACCGAAGGATGACCTAATGAGCCTATTTGGTCCTAATTGAGTGTATTGAGCTTCATTGGTCTTACTTTGGTCAATGGCTCCATTTTAGTCACTAGGATATTGTAGATAACCAAAGGATGATGTAATGAGCCTATGTTGGTTCTAATGAGTGTATTGAGCTTCATTAGGTCTTACTTTGGTCAATCCTTCCATTTACTCAGTAGAAGGTTTAGATAACCAAAGGATGACCTAATGAGCCTATTTTGGTCCTAATTGAGTGTATTGAGCTTATTGGTCTTACTTTGGTCAATGGCTCCATTTTAGTCACTAGGATGGTTTATATAACCAAAGGATGATGTAATGAGCCTATTTTAGTTTTAATTGAGTGTATTGAGCTTTATTAGGTCTTACTTTGGTCAATTCTTCAATTTTAGTCACTAGGAAGGTTTAGATAACCAATGGATGATGTAATGAGCCTATATTTGGTTCTAATTGAGTGTATTGAGCTTCATTAGGTCTTACTTTGGTTAATTCTTCCATTTTAGTCACTAAGAAGGTTTAGATAACCAAAGGATGACCTAATTAGCCTATTTTGGTCCTAATTGAGTGTATTGAGCTTCATTTGGTCTTACTTTGGTCAATGGCTCCATATTAGTCTCTAGGATATTGTAGATAACAAAAGGATGATGTAATGAGCCTATTTTGGTCCTAATTGAGTGTATTGAGCTTCATTTGGTCTGACTTTGGTCAATAGCTCAATTTTAGTCCACTAGGATGGTTTATATAACCAAAGGATGATGTAATGAGCCTATTTTAGTTTAATTGAGTGTATTGAGCTTTATTAGGTCTTACTTTGGTCAAATCTTCAATTTTAGTCACTAGGAAGGTTTAGATAACCAAATGGATGATGTAATGAGCCTATATTTGGTTCTAATTGAGTGTATTGAGCTTCATTAGGTCTTACTTTGGTCAATTCTTCCATTTTAGTCACTAGGAAGGTTTAGATAACCAAAGGATGACCTAATTAGCCTATTTTGGTCCTAATTGAGTGTATTGAGATTCATTTGGTCTTACTTTGGTCAATGGCTCCATTTTAGTCACTAGGATTGTAGATAACCAAAGGATGATGTAATGAGCTATTTTGTCCTAATTGAGTGTATTGAGCTTCATTTTGTCTTACTTTGGTCAATTCTCCATTTTAGTCACTAGATGTTGTAGATAACCAAAGGATGATGTGATGAGCCTATTTTAGTCCTAATTGAGTGTATTGAGCTTCATTTGGTCTTACTTTGGTCAATGGCTCCATTTTAGTCACTAAGATGGTTTTTATAACCAAAGGATGATGTAATGAGCCTATTTGGTTCTAATTGAGTGTATTGAGCTTCATTAGGTCTTACTTTGGTCAATCCTTCCATTTTAGTCACTAGGAGGTTTAGATAACCAAAGGATGACCTAATGAGCCTATTTTGGTCCTAATTGAGTGTATTGAGCTTCATTTGGTCTTACTTTGGTCAATGGCTCCATTTTAGTCACTAGGATGGTTTATATAACCAAAGGATGATGTAATGAGCCTATTTGGTTTTAATTGAGTGTATTGAGCTTTTTAGGTCTTACTTTGGTCAATTCTTCATTTTAGTCACTAGGAAGGTTTAGATAACCAAGGATGATTAATGAGCCTATTTTGGTTCTAATTGAGTGTATTGAGCTTCATTTGGTCTTACTTTGGTCAATGGCTCCATTTTAGTCACTAGGATTTAGATAACCAAAGGATGATGTAATGAGCCTATTTGGTTCTAATTGAGTGTATTGAGCTTCATTAGGTCTTACTTTGGTCAATCCTTCCATTTTACTCACTAGGAAGGTTTAGATAACCAAAGGATGACCTAATGAGCCTATTTTGGTCCTAATTGAGTGTATTGAGCTTTATTTGGTCTTACTTTGGTCAATGGCTCCATTTTAGTCACTAGGATGGTTTATATAACCAAAGGATGATGTAATGAGCCTATTTTAGTTTTAATTGAGTGTATTGAGCTTTATTAGGTCTTACTTTGGTCAATTCTCCAATTTTAGTCACTAGGAAGGTTTAGATAACCAAGGATGATGTAATGAGCCTATTTTGGTCCTAATTGAGTGTATTGAGCTTCATTAGGTCTTACTTTGGTCAATTCTTCCATTTTAGTCACTAAGAAGGTTTAGATAACCAAAGGATGACCTAATTAGCCTATTTTGGTCCTAATTGAGTGTATTGAGCTTCATTTGGTCTTACTTTGGTCAATGGCTCCATTTTAGTCTCTAGGATATTGTAGATAACAAAGGATGATGTAATGAGCCTATTTTGGTCCTAATTGAGTGTATTGAGCT
>RYYW01001096.1:0-10591 GCA_013621005.1 Aeschynomene evenia | reverse complement strand
GAAAAAACTCAACCACGGTTTTAACTAAGAGGTCTTGTGAAAACATTACCAATTAAAATCAGAAAGCGTTTAAAAGATTATAACTCAAAGTCATTTTCTTAAGACTACTCAGATAGGAACTTTCTTAGAAAGACTAAGTTCTCAGAAACTTAATCTTCTCAGAAAGCTATTTCCGCTGCAAGCTCTTAAATCCACCTTCTGAGTAAAAACAGCTTTCTAAGTAAAAGTTTTAAAAGGTAATTTTCAAAACTTGCACGATTCAACCCCCCTTCTCGTGCACACATACACTTTCAATTGGCATCAGAGCTCGGTCCTTAAGGGGTTGAGCACTTAGCAGTGTCAAGGAAAAAGATCCACGAAAGGAAATATGAATTCACCAGCTGCATTCATATCAGATGGGGCTTCAATAAACAGACCTCCGATGTTTCTTGGAGACAGCTTCGATTACTGGCGTGACAGGATGACGCTGTTCATCAAGCACACCAGTCTGGACTTATGGGATAGGATCGAGAATGGAGACTATCAGCCTCTGCAGACAATTACAGAGGATGCTGTAGTTGCAACAGACGCTGAGCCAGGAGTGGCACCTCCAGCACTCAGAACCTATACAAGACGGGTCCCTAAGGACGAATGGACTCAAGAGATGAAGGAGAAAATACAACTCAACTTCAAAGCCAAGTATATTCTCCTCTGTGCTTTACCCAAAGTAGAATATGACAAAATTGTGTCATGTGATACTGCACAAGAGATTTGGGAAAGACTTCATATGCTGCACGAAGGTAATGACGAAGTCAAGGAAACAAAAATCTCAATGCTCGTACACAAATACGAATCCTTTAGCATGCAGCCTGAGGAAACTATTGACAGCATGTCAATAAGATTTCTCCATATCATCAATCAGCTGAAAGTCTTGGGAAAGACTTATTCAAACGCTGAGATGGTAAGAAAAATCCTCAGAAGCCTTTCTGCAAAATGGCGTCCTAAGGTCACAGCAATCCAGGAAGCCAAGGATCTAAACCAGCTAGGTTTGGATGTACTATTTGGTTCGCTCAGAACGCATGAGATCGAACTGGAAGGGTTGCTCGGAGGACCATCCGCTTCCTCCAGACCTCAGAAGGGATTGGCTCTGAACAGTCAAGTCAGAAAGTCTTCCAAAGCTTTCAAAGCTGAAGAAGCTTCTGAGTCTGACAATGATGAAGGCTCAGAATCCGACGAAGACGACATCTCTCTCCTAGTAAAGAAAATGAAGAAAGCCTGGAGAAAGAGACCAAACAAAAGCAAGGAATTCACTCCTAAGAAAGGAAAGTCAAAGCCTCAGATGCCACATGCTTTGGATGTGGAGAAAAAGGCCACTTCAAAACGGAGTGTCCACAAAACAAAGGGAAGAAGAAATTCATTCCCAGAAAGAAAAAGAAGGCAATGGCTGCAACCTGGAGTGATTCAGAAGACGAAGCTTCTGAAGCAGCAAGTGAGGAAGAAGAAGCTAATGTGTGCTTCATGGCAGGAACTGACTACATTCTGGAAACAGAATCTGAGTCAGAAGAGGTACAAAATTCCCCTCCTCTTTCATACTCATACGATGAGCTTTCAGAACTCTATTATGATCTTCTGAAAGACTCAAACGAGTTAGCTAACAGTTTCAGCGACCTAAAAAAATCTTTTAAAAACACAGAAGCTGAAAATGCAAGACTAACTCAAGAAGTTCAGAACCTAAGGCTTGAAAGAGACGACTTCAAAGGTAGATACCTTGAAAGTCATAACCTGTATCAAGCATTAGAAAGTTTGTCTTCAATCACAGTAGAAAAGGCTGAAAAGGCCATGATCGAACTGCAAAAGACAAATGAACTTCTAACCTCTGACTTAGTTAAGATGGTAAATGGTGAAAAGATGCTAAGTCTTTTGCTTGGGGGTCAAAGACCCTATAAAGACAAAAGCGGTCTTGGATATGAAGAAGTCTTTGAACCACATAATCTTGATCCACTCTTAACTAAATCACCCCGCATGTGCATTGCATGTTTTAAGAGTGGTCATGGTTCTGAAAAATGCCCTATGTTGAAAAAGGGAAAAATCTCTAAGCCTCAGAAGGCTAAGAAGAAAACTCAGAAAGCAAAATCTTCTAAGAAGACTGACCCCTCTCAGAAGGGTAAAACTTCTCAGAAAGCAAGTGCTTCTGAAAAGGGCAAACAAAAGGTCTCTGACTCTCAAAACCATGACCCTTCTAAGAAAAGAAGGCAAAAATCCAAGAAAGCTAACAAGCAAGGACCCAACAAAGAATGGGTACCTAAATCTGTTAACTTTGTGACTGCAGGTGCATCATCAAGCGCTGCTCCACCACCACGATGAGCAGTGGTACCTTGACAGTGGCTGCTCAAGGCACATGACTGGAAGCAAGCACTGGTTCAGAAGTCTCAAGCCCAAGAAAGGCGGAACAGTGCGATTCGGTGATGGCGCTAAGGGGAGAGTCACTGCAATCGGAGATGTTGGTAAGGATTCCTCTCACCAAATCTCAGATGTACTTTTGGTCGATGGCTTAACTCACAATCTATTAAGCATTAGTCAATTTTGTGACAAAGGCTTAAAGGTTGAGTTTTATGCCAAGTATTGTCATGTGATTAATCTCACAAATGACAAGATCGTTCTGGAAGGAAAACGTGTTGGTAACATTTATGTTATCCATCTGGATGATCTAAAGGATCAAAATGTGGAATGCCTTGTCTCTGTCCAAGAAGACAAATGGCTATGGCATAAGAAACTTGGTCATGCCCATATGAGACTTCTTTCTGAACTCTCTCAGAAAGGACTTGTAAAGGGCCTTCCCAGAATTAAGTATCAGAAGGATGCAACCTGCGACTTCTGTGAAAAAGGGAAACAGACCAAGGCTTCCTTTCCCAGTAAAAGTGGTATTTCTACTCAGAAACCACTGGAACTGCTCCACATGGATCTATTCGGACCAACCAGAACAGCTTCCCTTTCTGGAAAACGCTATGGTCTTGTCATAGTGGATGATTACTCCAGATTCACTTGGGTTTTCTTTCTAGCTTCTAAGGAAGAAACTTTTGAGAAGTTCAAAGCATTTGCGAAAAGAGTTTCAACTGAAAAAGATTCGCACATTCATGCCATTAGATCAGATCATGGTGGTGAATTTGAGAATCATGCTTTTGAAAAGCTTTGTGAAAATCTGGGCATAGCTCACGAATTCTCATCTCCCAGAACTCCTCAACAAAATGGAGTAGCTGAGAGAAAGAATCGAAGCCTTCAAGAGATGGCAAGAACAATGCTCTTAGAAAGTGGACTTTCAAAAGGTTTCTGGGCTGAAGCAGTAAATACTTCATGCTACATTCAGAATCGAGTCTTTCTAAGACCAATTCTGAAAAAGACACCTTACGAGCTATGGAAGAATAAAATACCAAACATTTCTTATTTCCATATATTTGGTTCTTCTTGTTTTATTCTCAACACAAAGGACAAACTCTCCAAGTTTGATCCTAAGTCCGATGATGGATACTTCCTAGGATACTCCTCAGCCTCTAAAGCTTACAGAGTATATAACAAAAGGAGTAAATGTGTTGAAGAGACAATCCATATTAAGTTCAAAGAACTTAGTAAGGACCTGTCTCAGAAAGGTGCTGACTTAGAAGATGAATTTGAGAAACTCAACATCTCTTCTGAGAAAGCCAAAAGGAAAATTCTTATAGATGATGAGACTGACTTCCAACCCATGGAACAATCATCTTCATCTAAAGAAAAATCTAGTAACATCATCAAAGCTCCAGAACCTAGAGAATCTACTTTTCAAAATACAATGGAACCTAGATTCTCAGAAGGACAAGCTTCTGATGACTCAGAAAGAGAACCTTCTGTGTCTCGTTCTCAGAACCCTACTCCTAAAGGGATCAGAGGTTCAAGAGACTTGAAGAACATCTCTCAGAATGAAGTCTTGGGCAATCCAGAAAGTGGCGTGAGAACCAGAAGGAACTATACAAATCTTGCTATGGTCTCTGAACTTGAACCAGATTCCATAGAAGAGGCGTTAGATGATCCTAGCTGGGTAAATGCCATGCAGGATGAACTTGACCAATTCGAGAGAAATCAAGTTTGGAAACTGACTCAGAAACCCAAAGGCAAGAGTGTCATTGGGACTAAATGGGTGTTTCGAAACAAACTTGATGAAAACGGTCAAGTCGTGAGAAACAAGGCAAGATTGGTTGCTCAAGGGTACAACCAACAAGAAGGGATAGACTATGATGAAACTTTTGCTCCAGTCGCAAGATTGGAAGCTATCAGAATGTTGCTAGCTTTTGCTGCACATAAAGGTTTCAAACTCTATCAGATGGACGTTAAGTCTGCCTTCTTGAATGGATACCTTTCTGAGGAAGTTTATGTAAAACAACCTCCTGGTTTTGTGAATGATGCATTCCCGAATCATGAATCATGTATTCAAGCTTACAAAGGCTCTCTATGGTTTGAAACAAGCTCCAAGAGCTTGGTACGATAGATTGAGCTCTTTTTTGCTTAAAAACGGATTCTCAAGAGGGAAAGTGGACACAACTCTTTTTACGCTCTCAGAAGACTCTGGCTTCTTGATTGTCCAGATTTATGTTGATGACATAATATTTGGCGCAACCAATGAATGCCTTTGCAAAGAATTCTCCAAGCTTATGCAAGGTGAATTCGAGATGAGCATGATGGGAGAATTAAAATTCTTCCTAGGATTGCAAATCAAGCAAGAGTCGGAAGGGACAGTTATTCATCAAGAGAAGTATACCAAGGAACTTCTGAGGAAGTTTCTGATGGATAAGGCCAAACCCATGAGCACTCCCATGCATCCCTCTCAAGTAATTGACTTGGATGAAGATGGTGAGAAAGTCTCAGAAAGCAACTATCGAGGGATAATTGGCTCACTTCTCTACTTAACTGCCTCCAGACCAGATATCCAACTCAGTGTTGTGATCTGTGCTAGATTCCAGTCTAAGCCCAAACAATCACACTTGACTGCAGTTAAGCGAATTTTACGATATTTAAGTGGAACTACTAATCTTGGTCTTTGGTACGTGAAAGGTTGTTCTTCTGATGTTGTAGGTTACTGCGATGCCGACTACGCTGGAGATAGGATAGATCGCAAAAGCACAAGTGGCTGCTGCTGCTTCTTTGGAAAATGCTTGATCACTTGGTCTTGCAAGAAGCAAAATACGATCGCCCTATCAACTGCTGAAGCTGAATATGTATCTGCTGCGAACTGCTGTTCTCAGATGCTCTGGATTAAGAATCAGCTACTTGATTATCAAATAAGGTACACCAAAATCCCTATCCTCTGTGATAATACAAGTGCTATCAACTTAGCTAAGAATCCTATTCAGCATTCTCGATCCAAGCACATTGATATAAAACATCATTTTATTCGGGATCATGTGCAAAAAGGCGACATTGAACTCAAATTTGTAAATACTGAGGATCAAATCTCAGATATATTTACAAAGCCTTTACCCGAGGATCGTTTCAATGTTCTGAAAGGATTTCTCAATCTAAGACGTTTCTAAGTGCTTTGAAATTTAAAAACTCTCTCTTAGAAACCCCCCCTTAGTCCTAGTTTAGACTCTGAGACGAACAATAGAACTAAGCTTCTGAGCTAGAAGTAGGAAAACTCTATCTGAGAAAATTTGTTCTCAGAAGACTCATCTCTCAGAAAGGAGATCTTCTGAAACATCTCTCAGAAGGAGGATTTCTCAGAAGGACCACCTCTCTCAGAAAGGTACCTTCCGAGAAACAAGTTACCAACGGTAACTTTTGGATAAGTGGCAGGAAACGGCTAGTTATCAGCCATGTCTATAAATACTTATAGCATTGTTTCATTTGAGCACTTTACGCTCAAAAACTTACCAAAACTCTGCCAAAACCTCTCCTCGCTTTCCAATCTTCATCTGCTCTTCTCTCTCTCTCTCTTGTTCTTCTCTATCTCTTCTCAAAACTTAAACCTTTCTTTCAAATGGCCGTCTCTGGAGAAATCAAGGGCTTAATGAGAAACAATCTCAATGAGATATCCGAAGATATTCTCTATGACAATGAGGAAATGCAGTCCCTATTCCACAAGACTTATCTCCCACGGAATCTTGCCATGGGAAGGGTATTGCCTCTCAATGTCTACAATCAGGTGGACGAAATCCAATTCACCTTCCTCAAGCAACCTGGATGGCCAGCCATGATGAGCTCCGAGGACGTGTGCTACCCAAATGTGGTAAGAGCTTTCTATTCGCAAATAGAAAGGTTCACCAACAAAGGGGTCAAGAGCAAGATTGGTGACCAACAGATCCGCTTCTCCTCCTCTGACATCAACAAAGTCTTCAAGACCTTGAATGGTGGTGCTGTCATCGCCGACGACCCAGAATGGGTCAAGGAGGTAGATGACTCGGAAGAAGAAGTCGTGACACTTCTGACTGGTAGCAACAGCCTACCACTCAAGGGGGTAAAGGTGCCTCATCTCACGCAAGAGGCTAGAATCATCTTCTCCGTTGTGCAACACACCCTTCTCCCTCGGATTGGAGACATGGGGAACGTTACCACCATGGATGCCTGCCTGCTGTACCACCTACTGAAGAAGGAAAGAGTAGATTTTGGGAGGATGGTGCTCAACTACATGATGCACCAGGCTCATCCAAAGAGGGCTCTCACAAGTCTACCTTACGGAAGCCTTCTGACCAGAATCCTCAACCATTTCTCCTTCCCACTTGAAGACTATGAATACGTCTTCAACCACAGTAAGTTCTCCATGGTCACCTTCAACAACATCAAGAAGAAGAAGGTACCAGATACGGGGGCACCTAAGAAGAAGGAGGAAGCAAAGCCTTCTAAGGGAGCTGCTGGTCCCATCCAGCCCTCTAAGGCTGAGAAAGGAAAGGAAAAGGTTTCCGATCCTTCAGAAAAGAAGAAGAAGAAGCAAAAGGTGACTCATCCTTCTCCAACAAGGGTGACAAGGAGTATGGCTTCTGAGGAAGCTCAGAAGACTCCTCAGAAGGCACCTACGGTTGTTGAGGCTGCTGAAGACTCAGAAGAAACAACATCTGAGCAACCCATGACCAGAAAAAGGAAAGCACCTCCCACTCTCCAAGTCCCAGACGTGCCACCAGAAGGGAAAAAGAAACGTGGTCGTTTGGTAAAAGCTAACTCTAAAACTCCACCTTCATTTCTTCACTCTTCTTCTACTTCAATTCCTATTTCTGATTCTGTTGCTGGTTTTAAACCCACCAAATTTAAAACTAAACTCCTACATTCCTTGAAATATCAGGGAAAAACTCACAAAGGAGTGGGGATAAAAACCACCAAGAAACAGAGCCCGCCAAAGACGACGGGTAAAGAAATTGTAGCAGTTACTGCTACTGCTGCCACCACCGCTGCTGCTACTACTGCTGCTGTTGAAGAAGAAGCAGAAGCTTCTCATCACTCCTCCCCATCTGGAAATGTCTCCCCCACCAGAGAAGACATTCAGGGGCATGGAGGAAATGTTGCTGATTCCTCTTCCGAGGAAGAAGATGCGGCACGCTTTCGCATTGAGCATCGCACTCCAGATGCTGGAAGCTCCAAGAAAGAGCCCAGAAGAAGCCATCTGAGGTTTCTATGGTGGAACTTTCTGAGGCAACCACAACTGAAGTTGCCACTGTGAATGCTGAGTCATTGGCTCAGACGATGCGTGACGTCCAGAAGGCACTGGATCAACCTTCTGAGACTCCAGAAGCTGCTCGATGCAACAACAACAACAACTACAGCATGAGGAAGCCTTAATTGAACCAACTTCTGAGGTTGGTCTCCTCTCTTCTGAGATCCCTTTGGAACATGAGGAAACTCATGTCTCAACACATGACGTAGTGCCAGGGACCACCAGCACTGGGCTCAGCTCAGAGGTGGGCGCTGACGCTACCATGGCTGCCGGAGTTGCAGCAGTTGAGGCATTTGTTGCCCACAGTTCCTTAGAAGGAACTCTATCTGAGAAGGACTCTCAGAAGGAACCAGAGGTTCCTCCTCAAGATATAACAGAGGTTCCTCCTACATCCTTTGATCAACAAGGTCCCACTTTCTCATAACGGACTCAATGATTGGTTCCGGCTTTCAGCTGGGAAGGATGGTAGTCACCCACCCTCTGTGCAATTTCGGCCTTTCTTTGGTCGAACTGAGAAGTTGAAGTGCATTGAAGCCATGCATAGCCAAATATCAACCTTCAACCTCTCCGACGATGCTCAGACTTCTGGTGCTATGGAGCAACCATCAGCAGGCAACCCTCTGATCTAGATCTTGCTCTAGTTTCTGAGGACACTCAAAGGCAGCCTTCCATTGAACTTGCTGCTATTGAAGGTAAAGCTGTCCAAGAAGAAGAACCTCCTGAATATCAAACAAGGGATTTAATCGATGAAGTACTTGAGGCTGAAGTCTCTCGTCCTCCTTCATCTCAACCCTCATCTTCTCAACAGCCTTCCACTGCCTCTGACCTCCCTCCAGAATGCGCTCAGAATGCGACTCAGAGCGAGATTCTCATGGAGATATGCCAGCTGCTACGCTACATTGCCAGAAGGCAGTAGTTCTAAGTCAATGATGGCGTTTATTCTTAGCCACCCTTTTTGATGTAACAAAGGGGGAGTAGATAAATGATAAAATTTTTGTACATTGGCTATTGTAAACACTAGGCTAGAACTTAGGGGGAGCAACAACTTAGGGGGAGCCAAATCTTTTGTATCTTTACAAAACCATAAATGAAAAATCATTTTTTGGCATCTCATGTTTTACCTATTTATGCTTATCTTTTATTATTTATTTTTTGGCATCTCTTGATTTACTTAGCTTGATATTTCTGAATCTCATACATACATTATCATGAAATACATGCTATGAAATTGATAATCTCAAACAGTAATCATACATTGCATACTTGAACTGTTGATTATCTCAGCCTTCTAAGAAAATAACGAAGCCTTCTCTCAGAAAGCTAAATTAGTTTCTAAGAAAGCAAAAGTGAATTCTGAATAAGTTATGAACTTACTCAGAAACACTTCTGAACTTAAGCAAAATTATTATCTTAAGACTTAAGTTGTTATCATCAAAAAGGGGGAGATTGTAAGCTCCAGAACCCTTCTGAGAGAATTAAGCATAATTCTCTTAGAGTCATGAAAGTTTTAATGATAACAAGGTAAGCCATAAGTATAAAATTTTACTTAAGGTTTTGCTAATATGTGCGCTAAGTGTCTCAGAAAGCTATAAATTATTGCAATGCCATGAGCAAAGACCAAGACAAAACATCAAGTAACCTCGAGATCAATTGATAAAATCATAGCGCCAAAGATATCAGAAAGGATATCTCAGAAGCGCAGAAGGTGAAAACATGTTTCTGAGGAAAGAACACTGTCGCCTCAGAAGGGTCTCAGAAGACCTCGCGACTAGTAGTTCTCAGAAGGGTCTTCCCTCAGAAGGTTAGCCTCAGAAGTCCGTACAACTCTTAGAAGGTTGGACTCAGAAGCAACCAAGTGTCTGGACTCAAGGAAGTGCAAACAGACTCAGAAAGCTCGCTACAACTAGCCAAGGAAGTGGGAACACGCGCACTGTGCAGTTCTGAAAAGTTCCTCATTTTGCGCTGACTGTAGCAGGGAGCCGTTCTGAAAAGGACACAGCCACATAAGCAAAGTGAAAGCCTCTAATTTCGCGGCTCTTTGATGCCTATATATATGAGTTCAATTCCAGAGCAATGTGACGAAAACTCTTGCGCTAAAACTCTTGATTAAACGTGCCAAAACTCTGTTGAATTGAAAATCATTTTGCGAAAACTTAGAACTTTCTCAGAAAGACAATTTTTACGAAATTGTTCTTCTAACTTTGCAAAATCTTCTAGTTCTGAATTGGTGTAAATTCTTACATTTGTAAGTTAATTCTAGAAGTCTACTAAGTGTAAAACTAGGTTTGTAACTTAGTCTTGGTAGTTGTTTTCGATCAAAACAAACCTTCGAAAAACGCTAAGTCCTTCTTTGTGTGAAGGCAGTTTTAAGTCCTCTAGTGTTTGAGGCAAAGTTCAAAGTCCTTAATTGTTTAAGGCAAGGAAGTCCTCTAGTGTGAGGCAAGGAAGTCCTCTAGTGTGAGGCAAAGAAATCCACTTCGGGTTGTGAAGTGGTGGAAGTCCTTTACTTGGTAAAGGCAGTGTTGTCTGAGAAGGCACATTAAGAAGAATATCTAAGAACTCTCAACTGAAGGTTGAGGACTGGAGTAGGTTGGTTATAACCGAACCAGTATAAAACTCTTTGTGTTAAGCTTTTCTCTCTTACTCTTTAATTGCATAAAGCTTTGAGAAAAAACTCAACCACGGTTTTAACTAAGAGGTCTTGTGAAAACATTACCAATTAAAATCAGAAAGCGTTTAAAAGATATAACTCAAAGTCATTTTCTTAAGACTACTCAGATAGGAACTTTCTTAGAAAGACTAAGTTCTCAGAAACTTAATCTTCTCAGAAAGCTATTTCCGCTGCAAGCTCTTAAATCCACCTTCTGAGTAAAAACAGCTTTCTAAGTAAAAGTTTTAAAAGGTAATTTTCAAAACTTGCACGATTCAACCCCCCTTCTCGTG
>RYYW01000121.1:0-154921 GCA_013621005.1 Aeschynomene evenia | reverse complement strand
AAGTAAGGGGACCAAAATAGGCCATTACATCATCCTTTGGTTATCTACAACATCTTAGTGACTAAAATGGAGCCATTGACCAAAGTAAGACCAAATGAAGCTCAATACACTCAATTAGACCAAAATAGGCTCATTACATCATCCTTTGGTTATCTAACATCCTAGTGACTAAAATGGAGCCATGACCAAAGTAAGACCAATGAAGGCTCAATACACTCAATTAGGACCAAAATAGGCTCATTACATCATCCTTTGTTTATCTAAACCTTCCTAGTGACTAAAATGGAGCCATTGACCAAAGTAAGACCAAATGAAGCTCAATACACTCAATTAGGACCAAAATAGGCTCATTACATCATCCTTTGGTTATCTACAACATCCTAGTGACTAAAATGGAGCCATTGACCAAAGTAAGACCAAATGAAGCTCAATACACTCAATTAGGACCAAAATAGGCTCATTACATCATCCTTTGGTTATCTAAAATCCTAGTGACTAAAATGGAGCCATTGAACAAATAAGACCAAATGAGCTCAATACACTCAATAGGACCAAAATAGGCTCATTACATCATCCTTTTTTTATCTAAACCTTCCTAGTGACTAAAATGGAGCCATTGACCAAAGTAAGACCAAATGAAGCTCAATACACTCAATTAGGACCAAAATAGGCTCATTACATCATCCTTTGGTTATCTACAACATCCTAGTGACTAAAATGGAGCCATTGACCAAAGTAAGACCAAATGAAGCTCAATACACTCAATTAGGACCAAATAGGCTCATTACATCATCCTTTGGTTATCTAAGACATCCTAGTGACTAAAATGGAGCCATTGACCAAAGTAAGACCAAATGAAGCTCAATACACTCAATTAGGACCAAAATAGGCTCATTACATCATCCTTTGTTATCTAAACATCCTAGTGACTAAAATGGAGCATTGACCAAAGTAAGACCAAATGAAGCTCAATACACTCAATTAGGACAAAAATAGGCCATTACATCATCCTTTGGTTATCTACCTAGTGACTAAAATGGAGCCATTAAGACCAAATGAAGCTCAATACACTCAATTAGACCAAAATAGGCTCTTACATCATCCTTTGGTTATCTAAACATCCTAGTGACTAAATGGAGCCATTGACCAAAGTAAGACCAAATGAAGCTCAATACACTCAATTAGGACCAAAATAGGCTCATTACATCATCCTTTGTTTATCTAAACCTTCCTAGTGACTAAAATGGAGCCATTGTCCAAAGTAAGACCAAATGAAGCTCAATACACTCAATTAGGACCAACATAGGCTCATTACATCATCCTTTGGTTATCTACAACATCCTAGTGACTAAAATGGAGCCATTGACCAAAGTAAGACCAAATGAAGCTCAATACACTCAATTAGGACCAAAATAGGCTCATTACATCATCCTTTGGTTATCTAAGACATCCTAGTGACTAAAATGGAGCCATTGACCAAATTAAGACAAATGAGCTCAATACACTCAATAGGACCAAAATAGGCTCATTACATCATCCTTTGGTTATCTACAACATCCTAGTGACTAAAATGGAGCCATTGACCAAAGTAAGACCAAATGAAGCTCAATACACTCAATTAGGACCAAAATAGGCTCATTACATCATCCTTTGGTTATCTACAACATCCTAGTGACTAAAATGGAGCCATTGACCAAAGTAAGACCAAATGAAGCTCAATACACTCAATTAGGACCAAAATAGGCTCATTACATCATCCTTTGGTTATCTAACAACATCCTAGTGACTAAAATGGAGCCATTGACCAAAGTAAGACCAAATGAAGCTCAATACACTCAATTAGGACCAAAATAGGCTCATTACATCATCCTTTGTTATCTACAACATCCTAGTGACTAAAATGGAGCCATTGACCAAAGTAAGACAAATGAAGGTAGGCTCATACATCATCCTTTGGTTATCTAAACCTAGTGACTAAAATGGAGCCATTGACCAAAGTAAGACCAAATGAAGCTCAATACACTCAATTAGGACCAAATAGGCTCATTACATCATCCTTTGGTTATCTACAACATCTAGTGACTAAAATGGAGCCATTGACCAAAGTAAGACCAAATGAAGCTCAATACACTCAATTAGACCAAAATAGGCTCATTACATCATCCTTTGGTTATCTAAGACATCCTAGTGACTAAAATGGAGCCATTGACCAAAGTAAGACCAAATGAAGCTCAATACACTCAATTAGGACCAAAATAGGCTCATTACATCATCCTTTGTTATCTAAACCTTCCTAGTGACTAAAATGGAGCCATTGTCCAAAGTAAGACCAAATGAAGCTCAATACACTCAATTAGGACCAAATAGGCTCATTACATCATCCTTTGGTTATCTACAACATCCTAGTGACTAAAATGGAGCCATTGACCAAAGTAAGACCAAATGAAGCTCAATACACTCAATTAGGACCAAAATAGGCTCATTACATCATCCTTTGGTTATCTACAACATCCTAGTGACTAAAATGGAGCCATTGACCAAAGTAAGACCAAATGAAGCTCAATACACTCAATTAGGACCAAATAGGCTCATTACATCATCCTTTGGTTATCTACAACATCCTAGTGACTAAAATGGAGCCATTGACCAAAGTAAGACCAAATGAAGCTCAATACACTCAATTAGACCAAAATAGGCTCATTACATCATCCTTTGGTTATCTAAACATCCTAGTGACTAAAATGGAGCCATTGACCAAAGTAAGACCAAATGAAGCTCAATACACTCAATTAGGACCAAAATAGGCTCATTACATCATCCTTTGGTTATCTACAACATCTAGTGACTAAAATGGAGCCATTGACCAAAGTAAGACCAAATGAAGCTCAATACACTCAATTAGGACCAAAATAGGCTCATTACATCATCCTTTGGTTATCTAAAACATCCTAGTGACTAAAATGGAGCCATTGACCAAAGTAAGACCAAATGAAGCTCAATACACTCAATTAGGACCAAAATAGGCTCATTACATCATCCTTTGGTTATCTAAACCTTCCTAGTGACTAAAATGGAGCCATTGACCAAAGTAAGACCAAATGAAGCTCAATACACTCAATTAGGACCAAATAGGCTCATTACATCATCCTTTGTTATCTACAACATCCTAGTGACTAAAATGGAGCCATTGACCAAAGTAAGACCAAATGAAGCTCAATACACTCAATTAGACCAAAATAGGCTCATTACATCATCCTTTGGTTATCTAAACATCCTAGTGACTAAAATGGAGCCATTGACCAAAGTAAGACCAAATGAATCAATACTCAATTAGGACCAAAATAGGCTCATTACATCATCCTTTAGTTATCTACAACATCCTAGTGACTAAAATGGAGCCATTGACCAAAGTAAGACCAAATGAAGCTCAATACACTCAATTAGGACCAAAATAGGCTCATTACATCATCCTTAGTTATCTACAACATCCTAGTGACTAAAATGGAAGAATTGACCAATGTAAGACCGAATGAAGCTCAATACACTCAATTAGGACCAAAATAGGCTCATTACATCATCCTTTGGTTATCTACAACATCCTAGTGACTAAAATGGAGCCATTGACCAAAGTAAGACCAAATGAAGCTCAATACACTCAATTAGGACCAAAATAGGCTCATTACATCATCCTTTGGTTATCTAAACCTTCCTAGACTAAAATGGAGCCATTGTCCAAAGTAAGACCAAATGAAGGTCAATACACTCAATTAGGACCAAAATAGGCTCATTACATCATCCTTTGGTTATTAACATCCTAGTGACTAAAATGGAGCCATTGACCAAAGTAAGACCAAATGAAGCTCAATACACTCAATTAGGACCAAAATAGCTCATTACATCATCCTTTGGTTATCTACAACATCCTAGTGACTAAAATGGAGCATTGACCAAAGTAAGACCAAATGAAGCTCAATACACTCAATTAATAGGATCCATCTTTAAAAATTGACCACCAAATGAAGCTCAATACACTCAATTAGACCAAAATAGGCTCATTACATCATCCTTTGGTTATCTAATCCTAGTGACTAAAATGGAGCCATTGACCAAAGTAAGACCAAATGAAGCTCAATACACTCAATAGGACCAAAATAGGCTCATTACATCATCCTTTTTTTATCTAAACCTTCCTAGTGACAAAATGGAGCATTGACCAAAGTAAGACCAAATGAAGCTCAATACACTCAATTAGGACCAAAATAGGCTCATTACATCATCCTTTGGTTATCTACAACATCCTAGTGACTAAAATGGAGCCATTGACCAAGTAAGACCAAATGAAGCTCAATACACTCAATTAGGACCAAAATAGGCTCATTACATCATCCTTTGTTATCTAAACATCCTAGTGACTAAAATGGAGCCATTGACCAAAGTAAGACCAAATGAAGCTCAATACACTCAATTAGGACCAAAATAGGCTCATTACATCATCCTTTGGTTATCTACAACATCCTAGTGACTAAAATGGAGCCATTGACCAAAGTAAGACCAAATGAAGCTCAATACACTCAATTAGGACCAAAATAGGCTCATTACATCATCCTTTGGTTATCTAAACATCCTAGTGACTAAAATGGAGCCATTGACCAAAGTAAGACCAAATGAAGCTCAATACACTCAATTAGGACCAAAATAGGCTCATTACATCATCCTTTGGTTATCTAAATCCTAGTGACTAAAATGGAGCCATTGACCAAAGTAAGACCAAATGAAGCTCAATACACTCAATTAGGACAAAATAGGCTCATTACATCATCCTTTGGTTATCTACAACATCCTAGTGACTAAAATGGAGCCATTGACCAAAGTAAGACCAAATGAAGCTCAATACACTCAATTAGGACCAAAATAGGCTCATTACATCATCCTTTGTCCTAGTGACTAAAATGGAGCCATTGACCAAAGTAAGACCAAATGAAGCTCAATACACTCAATTAGGACCAAAATAGGCTCATTACATCATCCTTTGGTTATCTAAGACATCCTAGTGACTAAAATGGAGCCATTGAACAAATTAAGACCAAATGAGCTCAATACACTCAATCAGGACCAAAATAGGCTCATTACATCATCCTTTTTTTATCTAAACCTTCCTAGTGACTAAAATGGAGCATTGACCAAAGTAAGACCAAATGAAGATCAATACACTCAATTATACCAAAATAGGCTCATTACATCATCCTTTGGTTATCTACAACATCCTAGTGACTAAAATGGAGCCATTGACCAAAGTAAGACCAAATGAAGCTCAATACACTCAATTAGGACCAAAATAGGCTCATTACATCATCCTTTGGTTATCTACAACATCCTAGTGACTAAAATGGAGCCATTGACCAAAGTAAGACCAAATGAAGCTCAATACACTCAATTAGACCAAAAATAGGCTCATTACATCATCCTTTGGTTATCTAAACATCCTAGTGACTAAAATGGAGCCATTGACCAAAGTAAGACCAAATGAAGCTCAATACACTCAATTAGGACCAAAATAGGCTCATTACATCATCCTTTGGTCCTAGTGACTAAAATGGAGCCATTGTCCAAAGTAAGACCAAATGAAGCTCAATACACTCAATTAGGACCAAAATAGGCTCATTACATCATCCTTTGGTTATCTACAACATCTAGTGACTAAAATGGAGCCATTGACCAAAGTAAGACCAAATGAAGCTCAATACACTCAATTAGGACCAAAATAGGCTCATTACATCATCCTTTGGTTATCACATCCTAGTGACTAAAATGGAGCCATTGAACAAATTAAGACCAAATGAAGCTCAATACACTCAATAGGACCAAAATAGGCTCATTACATCATCCTTTTTTTATCTACCTTCTAGTGACTAAAATGGAGCATTGACCAAAGTAAGACCAAATGAAGCTCAATACACTCAATTAGGACCAAAATAGGCTCATTACATCATCCTTTGGTTATCTACAACATCCTAGTGACTAAAATGGAGCCATTGACCAAATTCAATACACTCAATTAAGACCAAAATAGGCTCATTACATCATCCTTTGTTATCTAAACATCCTAGTGACTAAAATGGAGCCATTGACCAAAGTAAGACCAAATGAAGCTCAATACACTCAATTAGGACCAAAATAGGCTCATTACATCATCCTTTGTTATCTACAACATCCTAGTGACTAAAATGGAGCCATTGACCAAAGTAAGACCAAATGAAGCTCAATACACTCAATTAGGACCAAAATAGGCTCATTACATCATCCTTTTTTATCTAAACTAGTGACTAAAATGGAGCATTGACCAAAGTAAGACCAAATGAAGCTCAATACACTCAATTAGGACCAAAATAGGCTCATTACATCATCCTTTGGTTATCTACAACATCCTAGTGACTAAAATGGAGCCATTGACCAAGTAAGACCAAATGAAGCTCAATACACTCAATTAGGACCAAAATAGGCTCATTACATCATCCTTTGTTATCTAAACCTTCCTAGTGACTAAAATGGAGCCATTGTCCAAAGTAAGACCAAATGAAGCTCAATACACTCAATTAGGACCAAAATAGGCTCATTACATCATCCTTTGGTTATCTACAACATCCTAGTGACTAAAATGGAGCCATTGACCAAAGTAAGACCAAATGAAGGTCAATACACTCAATTAGGACCAAAATAGGCTCATTACATCATCCTTTGGTTATCTAAACATCCTAGTGACTAAAATGGAGCCATTGACCAAAGTAAGACCAAATGAAGCTCAATACACTCAATTAGGACCAAAATAGGCTCATTACATCATCCTTTGGTTATCTAAACCTTCCTAGTGACTAAAATGGAGCCATTGACCAAAGTAAGACCAAATGAAGCTCAATACACTCAATTAGGACCAAAATAGGCTCATTACATCATCCTTTGGTTATCTACAACATCCTAGTGACTAAAATGGAGCCATTGACCAAAGTAAGACCAAATGAAGCTCAATACACTCAATTAGGACCAAAATAGGCTCATTACATCATCCTTTGGTTATCTACAACATCCTAGTGACTAAAATGGAGCCATTGACCAAAGTAAGACCAAATGAAGCTCAATACACTCAATTAGGACCAAAATAGGCTCATTACATCATCCTTTGGTTATCTAAACATCCTAGTGACTAAAATGGAGCCATTGACCAAATTAAGACCAAATGAGCTCAATACACTCAATAGGACCAAAATAGGCTCATTACATCATCCTTTTTTATCTAAACCTTCCTAGTGACTAAAATGGAGCCATTGACCAAAGTAAGACCAAATGAAGCTCAATACACTCAATTAGGACCAAAATAGGCTCATTACATCATCCTTTGGTTATCTACAACATCCTAGTGACTAAAATGGAGCCATTGACCAAAGTAAGACCAAATGAAGCTCAATACACTCAATTAGGACCAAAATAGGCTCATTACATCATCCTTTGGTTATCTACAACATCCTAGTGACTAAAATGGAGCCATTGACCAAAGTAAGACCAAATGAAGCTCAATACACTCAATTAGGACCAAAATAGGCTCATTACATCATCCTTTGGTTATCTAAACCTTCCTAGTGACTAAAATGGAGCCATTGACCAAAGTAAGACCAAATGAAGGTCAATACACTCAATTAGGACCAAAAGGCTCATTACATCATCCTTTGGTTATCTACAACATCCTAGTGACTAAAATGGAGCCATTGACCAAAGTAAGACCAAATGAAGCTCAATACACTCAATTAGGACCAAAATAGGCTCATTACATCATCCTTTGGTTATCTAAACATCCTAGTGACTAAAATGGAGCCATTGACCAAAGTAAGACCAAATGAAGCTCAATACACTCAATTAGGACCAAAATAGGCTCATTACATCATCCTTTGTTTATCTAAACCTTCCTAGTGACTAAAATGGAGCCATTGACCAAAGTAAGACCAAATGAAGCTCAATACACTCAATTAGGACCAAATAGGCTCATTACATCATCCTTTGGTTATCTACAACATCTAGTGACTAAAATGGAGCCATTGACCAAAGTAAGACCAAATGAAGCTCAATACACTCAATTAGGACCAAAATAGGCTCATTACATCATCCTTTGGTTATCTAAACATCCTAGTGACTAAAATGGAGCCATTGACCAAAGTAAGACCAAATGAAGCTCAATACACTCAATAGGACCAAAATAGGCTCATTACATCATCCTTTTTTATCTAAACCTTCCTAGTGACTAAAATGAGCATTGACCAAAGTAAGACCAAATGAAGCTCAATACTCAATTAGGACCAAATAGGCTCATTTCATCCTTTGGTTATCTACAACATCCTGACTAAATGGAGCCACCAATGAAGCTCAATACACTCAATTAGACCAAAATAGGCTCATTACATCATCCTTTGGTTATCTAAGACATCCTAGTGACTAAAATGGAGCCATTGACCAAAGTAAGACCAAATGAAGCTCAATACACTCAATTAGGACCAAAATAGGCTCATTACATCATCCTTTGTTATCTAAACCTCCTAGTGACTAAAATGGAGCCATTGACCAAAGAAGACCAAATGAAGCTCAATACACTCAATTAGGACCAAAATAGCTCATTACATCATCCTTTTTTATCTACAACATCCTAGACTAAAATCGAGCCATTGACGAAAGTAAGACAAAAATGCTCAATACACTCAATCAAAATAGGCTCATTACATCATCCTTTGGTTATCTAAAACATCCTAGTGACTAAATGGAGCCATTGACCAAGTAAGACCAAATGAAGGTCAATACACTCAATTAGGACCAAAATAGGCTCATTACATCATCCTTTGGTTATCTAAAACCTAGTGACTAAAATGGAGCCATTGACCAAAGTAAGACCAAATGAAGCTCAATACACTCAATTAGGACCAAAATAGGCTCATTACATCATCCTTTGGTTATCTAAACCTTCCTAGTGACTAAAATGGAAGCCATTGACCAAAGTAAGACCAAATGAAGCTCAATACACTCAATTAGGACCAAATTGGCTCATTACATCATCCTTTGGTTATCTAAACCTTCCTAGTGACTAAAATGGAGCCATTGACCAAAGTAAGACAAAATGAAGCTCAATACACTCAATTAGGACCAAAATAGGCTCTTTACATCATCCTTTGGTTATCTACAAATCCTAGTGACTAAAATGGAGCCATTGACCAAAGTAAGACCAAATGAAGGCTCAATACACTCAATTAGGACCAAAATAGGCTCATTACATCATCCTTTGGTTATCTACAACATCCTAGTGACTAAAATGGAGCCATTGACCAAAGTAAGACCAAATGAAGCTCAATACACTCAATTAGGACCAAAATAGGCTCATTACATCATCCTTTGGTTATCTAACCTTCTAGTGACTAAATGGAGCCATGACCAAAAGTAAGACCAAATGAAGATCAATACACTCAATTAGGACAAAAATATTACATCATCCTTTGGTTATCTACATCCTAGTGACTAAAATGGAGCCATTGACCAAAGTAAGACCAAATGAAGGTCAATCACTCAATTAGGACCAAAATAGGCTCATTACATCATCCTTTGGTTATCTAAACCCCTAGTGACTAAAANCCGCGTACAAGTATTTTTAAAACAAGTGTAAGTATGATAACAGGAGGTAACTGTAAGCTCCAGAACCCTTCTGAGAGAATTAAGCATAATTCTCTTAAAGATATGAAAGTTTTAATGATAACAAGTAAGCCATAAGTATAAAATTTTACTTAAGGTTTTGCTAATATGTGCGCTAAGTGTCTCAGAAAGCTAATATTGCAATTCCATGAGCAAAGACCAAGACAAAACATCAAGTAGCCTTGAAATCAATTGATAAAATCATAGCGCCAAAGATATCAGAAAGGATGTCTCAGAAGCGCTGAAGGTGAAAACATGTTTCTGAGGAAAGAACACTGTCGCCTCAGAAAGGTCTCAGAAGACCTTGCGACAAGTAGTTCTCAGAAGGGTCTTCCCTCAGAAGGTTCGCCTCAGAAGTCCGTACAACTCTTAGAAGGTTGGACTCAGAAGCAACCAAGTGTCTGAACTCAAGGAAGTGCAAACAGTCTCAGAAAGCTCGCTACATCTAGCCAAGGAAGTGGGAACACGCACTGTGCAGTTCTGAAAAGTTCCTCATTTTGCGCTGACTGTAGCAGGGAGCCGTTCTGAAAAGACACAGCCACATAAGCAAAGTGAAAGCTTCTAATTTCGCGGCTCTTTGATGCCTATATATATGAGTTCAATTCCAGAGCAATGTGACGAAACTCTTGCGCTAAAAATCTTGATTAAACGTGCCAAAACTCTGTTGAATTGAAAATCATTTTGCGAAAACTTAGAACTTTCTCAGAAAGACAATTTTTACGAAATTGTTCTTCTAACTTTGCAAAATCTTCTAGTTCTGAATTGGTGTAAATTCTTACATTTGTAAGTTAATTCTAGAAGTCTACTAAGTGTAAAACTAGGTTTGTAACTTAGTCTTGGTAGTTGTTTTCGATCAAATCAAACCTTCGAAAAACGCTAAGTCCTTCTTTGTGTGAAGGCAAGTTTAAGTCCTCTGGTGTTTGAGGCAAAGTTCAAAGTCCTTAATTGAAAGGCAAGGAAGTCCTCTGTGTGAGGCAAGGAAGTCCCTGTGTGTCTGGAAAGGCACATTAAGAAGAATATCTAAGAACTCTCAACTGAAGGTTGAGGACTGGAGTAGGTTGGTTATAACCGAACCAGTATAAAACTTCTTGTGTTAAGCTTTTCTCCCTTACTCTTTAATTGCATAAAGCTTTGAGAAAAACTCAACCACGGTTTTAATTAAGAAGTCTTGTGAAAACATTACTGATTAAAATCAGAAAGCGTTTAAAAGATTATAACTCAAAGTCATTTTCTTAAGACTTCTCAGATAGGAACTTTCTCAGAAAGACTAAGTTCTCAGAAACTTAATCTTCTCAGAAACCTATTTCCGCTGCAAGCTCTTAAATCCACTTTCTGAGTAAAAACAGCTTTCTAAGTAAAAGTTTTAAAAGATAATTTTCAAAACTTGCACGATTCAACCCCCCTTCTCGTGCACACATACACTTTCAATTGGCATCAGAGCTCGGTCCTTAAGGGGTTGAGCACTTAGCAGTGTCAAGGAAAAAGATCCACGAAAGGAAATATGAACTCACCAGCTGCATTCATATCAGATGGGGCTTCAATAAACAGACCTCCGATGTTTCTTGGAGACAGCTTCGACTACTGGCGTGACAGGATGACGCTGTTCATCAAGCACACCAGTCTGGACTTATGGGATAGGATCGAGAATGGAGACTATCAGCCTCTGCAGACAATTACAGAGGATGCTGTAGTTGCAACAGACGCTGAGCCAGGAGTGGCACCTCCAGCACTCAGAACCTATACAAGACGGGTCCCTAAGGACGAATGGACTCAAGAGATGAAAGAGAAATACAACTCAACTTCAAAGCCAAGTATATTCTCCTCTGTGCTTTACCCAAAGTAGAATATGACAAAATTGTGTCATGTGATACTGCACAAGAGATTTGGGAAAGACTTCATATGCTGCACGAAGGTAATGACGAAGTCAAGGAAACAAAAATCTCAATGCTCGTACACAAATACGAGTCCTTTAGCATGCAGCCTGAGGAAACTATTGACAGCATGTCAATAAGATTTCTCCATATCATCAATCAGCTGAAAGTCTTGGGAAAGACTTATTCAAACGCTGAGATGGTAAGAAAAATCCTCAGAAGTCTTTCTGCAAAATGGGGTCCTAAGGTCACAGCAATCCAGGAAGCCAAGGATCTAAACCAGCTAGGTTTGGATGTACTATTTGGTTCGCTCAGAACGCATGAGATCGAACTGGAAGGGTTGCTCGGAGGACCATCCGCTTCCTCCAGACCTCAGAAGGGATTGGCTCTGAACAGTCAAGTCAGAAAGTCTTCCAAAGCTTTCAAAGCTGAAGAAGCTTCTGAGTCTGACAATGATGAAGGCTCAGAATCCGACGAAGACGACATCTCCCTCTTAGTAAAGAAAATGAAGAAAGCCTGGAGAAAGAGGCCAAACAAAAGCAAGGAATTCACCCCTAAGAAAGGAAAGTCAAAGCCTTCAGATGCCACATGCTTTGGATGTGGAGAAAAAGGCCACTTCAAGACGGAGTGTCCACAAAACAAAGGGAAGAAGAAATTCATTCCCAGAAAGAAAAAGAAGGCAATGGCTGCAACCTGGAGTGATTCAGAAGACGAAGCTTCTGAAGCAGCAAGTGAGGAAGAAGAAGCTAATGTGTGCTTCATGGCAGGAACTGAATACATTCTGGAAACAGAATCTGAGTCAGAAGAGGTACAAATTCCCCTCCTCTTCATACTATACGATGAGCTCTCAGAACTCTATTATGATCTTCCTGAAAGACCAAACGAGTTAGCTAACAGTTTCAGCGACCTCAAAAAATCTTTTAAAACACAGAAGCTGGAAATGCAAGACTAACTCAAGAAGTTCAGAACCTAAGGCTTGAAAGAGACGACTTCAAAGGTAGATACCTTGAAAGTCATGACCTGTATCAAGCATTAGAAAGTTGTCTTCAATCACAGTAAAAGGCTGAAAGCCATGATCGAACTGCAAAAGACAAATGAACTTCTAACCTGACTTAGTTAGATGGTAAATGGTGAAAAGATGCTAAGTCTTTGTTGGAGTCAAGACCTTACAAAGACAAAAGCGGTCTTGGATATGAAGAAGTCTTTGAACCACATAATCTTGATCCACCTTAACTAAATCACCCCGTATGTGCATTGCATGTTTTAAGAGTGGTCATGGTTCTGAAAAATCCCTATGTTGAAAAAAGGAAAAATCTCTAAGCCTCAGAAGGCTAAGAAGAAAACTCTGAAAGCAAAATCTTCTAAGAAGACTGACCCCTCTCAGAAGGGTAAAACTTCTCAGAAAGCAAGTGTTCTGAAAAGGGCAAACAAAAGGTCTCTGACTCTCAAAACCATGACCCTTCTAAGAAAAGAGTCAAAAATCCAAGAAAGCTAACAAGCAAGGACCAACAAAGAATGGGTACTAAATCTGTTACTTTGTGACTGCAGGAACATCATCAAGCGCTGCTCCACCACCACGATGAGCAGTGGTACCTGACAGTGGCTGCTCGAGGCACATGACTGGAAGCAAGCACTGGTTCAGAAGTCTCAAGCCCAAGAAAGGCGGAACAGTGCGATTCGGTATGGCGTAAGGGAAGAGTCACTGCAATCGGAGATGTTGGTAAGGATTCCTCTCACCAAATCTCAGATGTACTTTTGGTCGATGGCTTAACCTCACAATCTATTAAGCATTAGTCCAATTTTGTGACAAAGGCTTAAAGGTTGAGTTTTATGCCCAAGTATTGTCATGTGATTAATCTCACAAATGACAAGGCGTTCTGGAAGGAAAACGTGTTGGTAACATTATGTTATCCATCTGGATGATCTAAGGATCAAAATGTGGAATGCCTTGTCTCTATCCAAGAAGACAAATGGCTATGGCATAAGAAACTTGGTCATGCCCATATGAGACTTCTTTCTGAACTCTCTCAGAAAGGACTTGTAAAGGGCCTTCCCAGAATTAAGTATCAGAAGGATGCAACCTGCGACTTCTGTGAAAAGGGAAACAGACCAAGGCTTCCTTTCCCAGTAAAAGTGGTATTTCTACTCAGAAACCACTGGAACTGCTCCACATGGATCTCTTCGGACCAACCAGAACAGCTTCCCTTTCTGGAAAACGCTATGGTCTTGTCATAGTGGATGATTACTCCAGATTCACTTGGGTTTTCTTTCTAGCTTCTAAGGAAGAAACTTTTGAGAAGTTCAAAGCATTTGCGAAAAGAGTTTCAACTGAAAAAGATTCGCACATTCATGCCATTAGATCAGATCATGGTGGTGAATTTGAGAATCATGCTTTTGAAAAGCTTTGTGAAAATCTGGGCATAGCTCACGAATTCTCATCTCCCAGAACTCCTCAACAAAATGGAGTAGTTGAGAGAAAGAATCGAAGCCTTCAAGAGATGGCAAGAACAATGCTCTTAGAAAGTGGACTTTCAAAAGGTTTCTGGGCTGAAGTAGTAAATACTTCATGCTACATTCAGAATCGAGTCTTTCTAAGACCAATTCTGAAAAAGACACCTTACGAGCTATGGAAGAATAAAATACCAAACATTTCTTATTTCCATGTATTTGGTTCTTCTTGTTTTATTCTCAACACAAAGGACAAACTCTCCAAGTTTGATCCTAAGTCCGATGATGGATACTTCCTAGGATACTCCTCAGCCTCTAAAGCTTACAGAGTATATAACAAAAGGAGTAAATGTGTTGAAGAGAAAATCCATATTAAGTTCAAAGAACTTAGTAAGGACCTATTTCAGAAAGATGCTAACTTAGAAGATGAATTTGAGAAACTCAACATCTCTTCTGAGAAAGCCAAAAGGAAAATTCTTATAGATGATGAGACTGACTTCCAACCCATGGAACAATCATCTTCATCTAAAGAAAAATCTAGTAACATCATCGAAGCTCCAGAACCTAGAGAATCTACTTCTCCAAATACAATGGAACCTAGATTCTCAGAAGGACAAGCTTCTGATGACTCAGAAAGAGAACCTTCTGTGTCTCGTTCTTAGAACCCTACTCCTAAAGGGATCAGAGGTTCAAGAGACTTGAAGAACATCTCTCACAATGAAGTCTTGGGAAATCCAGAAAGTGGCGTAAGAACCAGAAGGAACTATACAAATCTTGCTATGGTTTCTGAACTTGAACCAGATTCCTTAGAAGAGGCGTTAGATGATCCTAGCTGGGTAAATGCCATGCAGGATGAACTTGACCAATTCGAGAGAAATCAAGTTTGGAAACTGACTCAGAAACCCAAAGGCAAGAGTGTCATTGGGACTAAATGGGTGTTTCGAAACAAACTTGATGAAAGCGGTCAAGTCGTGAGAAACAAGGCCAGATTGGTTGCACAAGGGTACAACCAACAAGAAGGGATAGACTATGATGAAACTTTCACTCCAGTCGCAAGATTGGAAGCTATCAGAATGTTGCTAGCTTTTGCTGCACACAAAGGTTTCAAACTCTATCAGATGGACGTTAAGTCTGCCTTCTTGAATGGATACATTTCTGAGGAAGTCTATGTAAAACAACCTCCTGGTTTTGTGAATGATGCATTCCCGGATCATGTATTCAAGCTTAAAAAGGCTCTCTATGGTCTGAAACAAGCTCCAAGAGCTTGGTACGATAGATTGAGCTCTTTCCTGCTTAAAAACGGATTCTCAAGAGGGAAAGTGGACACAACTCTTTTACACTTTCAGAAGACTCTGGCTTCTTGATTGTCCAGATTTATGTTGATGACATAATATTTGGCGCAACCAATGAATGCCTCTGCAAAGAATTCTCCAAGCTTATGCAAGGTGAATTCGAGATGAGCATGATGGGAGAGTTAAAATTCTTCCTAGGATTGCAAATCAAGCAAGAGTCAGAAGGGACAGTTATTCATCAAGAGAAGTATACCAAGGAACTTCTGAGGAAGTTTCTGATGGATAAGGCCAAACCCATGAGCACTCCCATGCATCCCTCTCAAGTAATTGACTTGGATGAAGATGGTGAGAAAGTCTCAGAAAGCAACTATCGAGGGATGATTGGCTCACTTCTCTACTTAACTGCCTCCAGACCAGATATCCAACTCAGTGTTGGGATCTGTGCTAGATTCCAGTCTAAGCCTAAGCAATCACACTTAACTGCAGTTAAACGAATTTTACGATATTTAAGTGGAACTACTAATCTTGGTCTTTGGTACGAGAAAGGTTGTTCTTCTGATGTTGTAGGTTACTGTGATGCCGACTACGCTGGAGATAGGATAGATCGCAAAAGCACAAGTGGCTGTTGCTGCTTCTTTGGAAAATGCTTGATCACTTGGTCTTGCAAGAAGCAAAATACGATCGCCCTATCAACCGCCGAAGCTGAATATGTATCTGCTGCGAATTGCTGTTCTCAGATGCTCTGGATTAAGAATCAGCTACTTGATTATCAAATAAGGTACACCAAAATCCCTATCCTCTGTGATAATACAAGTGCTATCAACTTAGCTAAGAATCCTATTCAGCATTCTCGATCCAAGCACATTGATATAAAACATCATTTATTCGGGATCATGTGCAAAAAGGCGACATTGAACTCAAATTTGTAAATACTGAGGATCAAATCTCAGATATATTTACAAAGCCTTTACCCGAGGATCGTTTCAATGTTCTGAAAGGATTTCTCAATCTAAGACGTTTCTAAGTGCTTTGAAATTTAAAAACTCTCTCTTAGAAACTCCCCCTTAGGCCTAGTTTAGACTCTGAGACGAACAATAGAACTAAGCTTCTGAGCTAGAAGTAGGAAAACATAGAAAAACTCTATCTGAGAAAATTTGTTCTCAGAAGACTCATCTCTCAGAAAGGAGATCTTCTGAAACATCTCTCAGAAGGGGGATTTCTCAGAAGGACCACCTCTCTCAGAAAGGTACCTTCCGAGAAACAAGTTACCAACGGTAACTTTTGGATAAGTGGCAGGAAACGGCTAGTTATCAGCCATGTCTATAAATACTTATAGCATTGTTTCATTTGAGCACTTTACGCTCAAAACTTACCAAAACTCTGCCAAAACCTCTCCTCGCTTTCCAATCCTCATCTGCTCTCTCTCTGTCTCTCTCGTGTTCTTCTTTATCTCTTCTCAAAACTTAAAACCTTTCTTTCAAATGGCCGTCTCTGGAGAAATCAAGGGCTTAATGAGAAACAATCTCAATGAGATATCCGAAGATATTCTCTATGACAATGAGGAAATGCAGTCCCTATTCCACAAGACTTATCTCCCACGGAATCTAGCCATGGGAAGGGTATTGCCTCTCAATGTCTACAATCAGGTGGACGAAATCCAATTCACCTTCCTCAAGCAACCTGGATGGCCAGCCATGATGAGTTCCGAGGACGTGTGCTACCCAAATGTGGTGAGAGCTTTCTATTCGCAAATTGAAAGGTTCACCAACAAAGGGGTCAAGAGCAAGATTGGTGACCAACAGATCTGCTTCTCCTCCTCTGACATCAACAAAGTCTTCAAAACCTTGAATGGTGGTGCTGTCATCGCCGACGACCCAGAATGGGTCAAGGAGGTAGATGACTCAGAAGAAGAAGTCGTGACACTTCTGACTGGTAGCAACAGCCTACCACTCAAGGGGGTAAAGGTGCCTCATCTCACGCAAGAGGCTAGAATCATCTTCTCCGTTGTACAACACACCCTTCTCCCTCGGATTGGAGACATGGGGAACGTTACCACCATGGATGCCTGCCTGCTATACCACCTGCTGAAGAAGGAAAGAGTAGATTTTGGAAGGATGGTGCTCAACTACATGATGCACCAGACTCATCCGAAGAGGGCTCTCACAAGTCTACCTTACGGAAGCCTTCTGACCAGAATCCTCGACCATTTTTCCTTCCCACTTGAAGACTATGAATACGTCTTCAACCACAGCAAATTCTCCATGGTCACCTTCAACAACATCAAGAAGAAGAAGGTACCAGAGACGGGGGCACCTAAGAAGAAGGAGGAAGCAAAGCCTTCTAAGGGAGCTGTTGGTCCCAACCAGCCCTCCAAGGCTGAGAAAGGAAAGGAAAAAGTTTCCGATCCTACAGAAAAGAAGAAGAAGAAGCAAAAGGTAACTCATCCTTCTCCAACAAGGGTGACAAGGAGTATGGCTTCTGAGGAAGCTCAGAAGACTCCTCAGAAGAAACCTACGGTTGTTGAGGCTGCTGAAGACTCAGAAGAAACAACTTCTGAGCAACCCATGACCAGAAAAAGGAAAGCACCTCCCACTCTCCAAGTCCCAGACGTGCCACCAGAAGGGAAAAAGAAACGTGGTCGTTTGGTAAAAGCTTACTCTAAAACTCCACCTTTCTTTCTTAAATCTTCTTCTACTTCAATTCCTGTTTCTGATTCTGTTACTGGTTTTAAACCCACCAAATTTAAAACTAAACTCCTGCATTCCTTGAAATATCAGGGAAAGTCTCACAAAGGAGTGGGGATAAAAACCACTCAGAAACAGAGCCCGCCAAAGACGACGGGTAAAGAAATTGTAGCAGTTGCTGCTACTGCTGCCACCACCGCTACTACTGCTGCTGCTGCTGTTGAAGAAGAAGCAGAAGCTTCTCATCACTCCTCCCCCTCTGGGAATGTCTCCCCTACCAGAGAAGACATTCAAGGGCATGGAGGAAACGTTGCTGATTCCTCGTCAGAAGAAGAGGATGCAGCAAGCTTTCGCATTGAGCATCGCACTCCAGATGCTGGAAGCTCCAAGAAAGAGCCCCAAAAGAAGCCATCTGAGGTTTCTATGGTGGAACTTTCTGAGGCAACCACAACTGAAGTTGCCACTGTGAATGCTGAGTCATTGGCTCAGACGATGCGTGACGTCCAGAAGGCACTGGATCAACCTTCTGAGACTCCAGAAGCTGCTCAGATGCAACCACAACAACAACTACAGCATGAGGAAGCCTTAATTGAACCAACTTCTGAGGTTGGTCTCCTCTCTACTGAGATCCCTTTGGAACATGAGGAAACTCATGTCTCAACACATGACGTAGTGCCAGGACCACCAGCACTGGGCTCAGCTCAGAGGTGGGCGCTGACGCTACCATGGCTGCCGGAGTTGCAGCAGTTGAGGCATTTGTTGCCCACAGTTCCTTAGAAGGAACTCTATCTGAGAAGGACTCTCAGAAGAACCAGAGGTTCCTCCTCCAGATATAACAGAGTTCCTCCTACATCCTTTGATCAACAAGGTCCCACCTTCTCGATTACGGACTCAATGATCGGTTCCGGCTTTCAGCTGGGAAGGATGGTAGTCACCCCACCCTCTGTGCAATTTCGGCCTTTCTTTGGTCGAACTGAGAAGTTGAAATGCATTGAAGCCATGCATAGCCAGATCTCAACCTTCAACCTCTCCGACGATGCTCAGACTTCTGGTGCTATGGAGCAACCGTCAGCTCGGCAACCCTCTGATCTAGACCTTGCTCTAGTTTCTGAGGACTCTCAAAGGCAGCCTTCCATTGAACTTGATGCTATTGAAGGTAAAGCTGTCCAAGAAGAAGAACCTCCTGAATATCAAACAAGGGATATAATCGATGAAGTACTCGAGGCTGAAGTCTCTCGTCCTCCTTCATCTCAACCCTCATCTTCTCAACAGCCTTCCACTGCCTCTGAACTCCCTCCAGAATGCGCTCAGAATGCGACTCAGAGCGAGATTCTCATGGAGATATGCCAGCTGCTACGCTACATTGCCAGAAAGCAGTAGTTCTAAGTCAATGATGGCGTTTATGTCTTAGCCACCCTTTTTGATGTAACAAAGGGGGAGTAGATGAAATGATAAAATTTTTGTACATTGACTATCGTAAACACTAGGCTAGAACTTAGGGGGAGCAACAACTTAGGGGGAGCCAAATATTTTGTATCGTTACAAAACAATAAATGAAAAATCATTATTTTGGCATCTCATGTTTTACCTATTTTATGCTTATCTTTTATTATTTAATTTTTTGGCATCTCTTGATTTACTTAGCTTGGTATTTCTGAATTCCATACATACATTTATCATGAAATACATGCTATGTTATTGATAATCTCAAACAGTGATCATACATTGCATACTTGAACTGTTGATTATCACAGCCTTCTAAGAAATTAACTAAGTCTTCTATTAGAAAGTTAAGTTAGTTTCTAAGAAAGCAAAAGTGCATTCTGAATAAGTTATGAACTTACTCAGAAACACTTCTGAACTTAAGCAAAATTATTATCTTAAGACTTAAGTTGTTATCATCAAAAAGGGGGAGATTGTAAGCTCCAGAACCCTTATGAGAGAATTAAGCATAATTCTCTTAGAGTTATGAAAGTTTTAATGATAACAAGGTAAGCCATAAGTATAAAATTTTACTTAAGGTTTTGCTAATATGTGCGCTAAGTGTCTCAGAAAGCGTTAAATTATTGCAATACAATGAGCAAAGACTAAGACAAAACATCAAGTAGCCTTGAAATCAATTGATAAAATCATAGCGCCAAAGATATCAGAAAGGATGTCTCAGAAGCGCTGAAGGTGAAAACATGTTTTTGAGGAAAGAACACTGTCGCCTCAGAAAGGTCTCAGAAGACCTTGCGACGAGTAGTTCTCAGAAGGGTCTTCCCTCAGAAGGTTCGCCTCAGAAGTCCGTACAACTCTTAGAAGGTTGGACTCAGAAGCAACCAAGTGTCTGAACTCAAGGGAGTGCAAACAGTCTCAGAAAGCTCGCTACATCTAGCCAAGGAAGTGGGAACACGCGCACTGTGCAGTTCTGAAAAGTTCCTCATTTTGCGCTGACTGTAGCAGGGAGCCGTTCTGAAAAAGACACAGCCACATAAGCAAAGTGAAAGCTTCTAATTTCGCGGCTCTTTGATGCCTATATATATGAGTTCAATTCCAGAGCAATGTGACGAAACTCTTGCGCTAAAAATCTTGATTAAACGTGCCAAAACTCTGTTGAATTGAAAATCATTTTGCGAAAACTTAGAACTTTCTCAGAAAGACAATTTTTACGAAATTGTTCTTCTAACTTTGCAAAATCTTCTAGTTCTGAATTGGTGTAAATTCTTACATTTGTAAGTTAATTCTAGAAGTCTACTAAGTGTAAAACTAGGTTTGTAACTTAGTCTTGGTAGTTGTTTTCGATCAAATCAAACCTTCGAAAAACGCTAAGTCATTCTTTGTGTGAAGGCAAGTTTAAGTCCTCTGGTGTTTGAGGCAAAGAAATCCACTTCGGGTTGTGAAGTGGTGGAAGTCCTTTACTTGGTAAAGGCAGTGTTGTCTTAGAAGGCACATTAAGAAGAATATCTAAGAACTCTCAACTGAAGGTTGAGGACTGGAGTAGGTTGGTTATAACCGAACCAGTATAAAACTCCTTGTGTTAAGCTTTTCTCCCTTACTCTTTAATTGCATAAAGCTTTGAGAAAAACTCAACCACGGTTTGAATTAAGAAGTCTTGTGAAAACATTACTGATTAAAATCAGAAAGTGTTTAAAAGATTATAACTCAAAGTCATTTTCTTAAGACTTCTCAGATAGGAACTTTCTCAGAAAGACTAAGTTCTCAGAAACTTAATCTTCTCAGAAACCTATTTCCGCTGCAAGCTCTTAAATCCACTTTCTGAGTAAAAACAGCTTTCTAAGTAAAAGTTTTCAAAAGATAATTTTCAAAACTTGCACGATTCAACCCCCCTTCTCGTGCACACATACACTTTCAAACCTTTGAATTCTATTTCTTCAATTCAGGTAACTACCTTATTTGTTTTGTGTTGTTCTGAAGATTGGAAAACCGCTTTTCAACTTATCTAGGATTCATACGTTTATTTGGGAAAATAAGTGTGTGAATTAGCTTAAGGAAAATTGCCGGAAAGATTGATATCTAGGAATAGAGTCAAGATTTTTATGAACTTTGAATCAGCAAACATATTTTCTTTTCTGTGAAACGATTTGTTCAAGGGATTGACTAATTGATCATAGAAAAAGTGTTAAATTACCAAGGGATTGGAATTGACAACTTAAGATTCATTCATTGAATTAAAGTTTTAAAATTTAAAGGCAAGCAACTGTTTTGATTATCTCAGAAGATACGTGAATCCGATTCCCTAACCTCTCATCCTTTGAATTTTTCATAAAAAGTTTACTGTCTCTTTACTTTCAATACTCTTTTTGAATTTATGATTTCAATTCATTCATCACTCTTAATTTGATTCGTCTAATTAGAAAATCACATCACGAAATTTTTGCTCGGTTCTTTAATCCTCGTGGGAACGATACCCACTCACCGTGGACTTTATTACTTGTACGATTCGGTGCACTTGCCGATAGCCTATCAAGTCACTTATAATTCCCCTATAAATTCTCGAGTCTCATAAAATACATAACAATCGTAGAGTCCTAAACTTCTCGTATATCCAAGCTTTAGTCCTCTTGCAAATCTGAATCTGCTCACCTAGCGAGGTATCTGTAGGTCTACCTGAATCTAAAACAAAGGGTGGTGGAATTGGGGTGAGCTCCACGGACTCAATAGGGGGATCACTCCGATTTATTATAAAATAGGTGAAACATGCATAATCCATATTAAAGATATTTTCACAAACATAATGTAGTTCTGGAGTGTCTTACCTATATGCGTCTTGACATTTATATGAATGCTATATAACAATTAAGAATCAACATTGTTCTAACATTGGTTACTGAAAATATGTTCATTAGCGTGCAACGATTACATAGTCAACACTATGCATACGGTCACACGTTTAAATATAGCTCTTCATACAAAAGTTGCACAATCAATATCATGCATACGATTATATGTGTCATGTGTTATAACTTTCTCAAATCATTGGCACTACCCTCTCTCTTTCTACCTCCGCATACACCTGGCCCCTAGGCTATGAGCTCATACCTATCTAGTTTTCTACAAATCGGTGTTGGGGACCGAGGGTTTTTATTCACTTTCTTTACAAATCGGTGTTGGGGACCGAGGGTGCCAACCTCCCTTGCCAATTCCGTTTGTACAGAAAGCTACTCATAAATCTCATTTTTCTGATTCACATGACCTTTCACAGCTTCTGTAACATATCAGCATGCATATCATACATTATATGCTCATCATATCACATATATCACATACATGTAATCATAATAACATAAATAATCTCATATGTCATCTTTTCTTCAAATTCCTCATTTCCAATATTCAATATTTGTTTCTAATGTATATATGTATATATATATTCATCATGATATTTCCTTTAAAAACATATATAAGTTTAAAATCTTTAAAATACCAAAAATATCAGAAAACACGATTCTGCACAAAACTCTGCGATCTGGTCGCTAGCGCGTCCTAGGTGGCCGCTAGCGCCCAAGTCGGTTCAAGGTACCCGCTAGCGCCTGTAACATGGCCGCGAGTGCGTGTGCACGCGCTGGCGGATAAGATGTGGCCGCTAGCGCGCATCTCGATCCTGCACTCATATCAGTTTCAGAACAGCTATGGCTTTTATGCAAATAATGTCATATAATCGAATCTAATGTATGAACATACACTAATACATAACTTAACATAAATCTAAACCCCTACCTCTTGTAGTTTCTCTCTATCCAAGCTAGGAATCACTTTCTTTTCTTGAACTCCTTGCTTAGTTCTCTACCCAAGCTTTCTTAATGAGGATGATGGCACCTCTAAGTTTCCTGATGGTTTCTAATCGGTTGGAATGAAAGGAATTGATGAGAAGGATCTGATTATGGTGTTTGCACTTTGATTTGATGAGGTTTGGTGATATAGAGGTGAGGTGTGAGTGTTTGTGAACTTAGGGACTTTTGAGAGAGTTGAAAGTGTTCTTGGAAGATTGAGGGGATGATTCTGATGTTTGAAGGCTTCTTCTGGAGTTATAAGGTGGGTTGGGACGGAGGGACCTAATGGAAATATCAGAAAGATGAAGGGTGAGGGGTGAAATGCAAAATGACAGAAATTCTGTTCTGTCACGATGCTGGTCGCTAGCGAGCATCGTGCGGCCGCTAGCGAGAGAATCCACCGCATTACCCGCTAGCGCCTTGTCGTAGTCGCTAGCGACGTACTTCTGCCGCCTTACCCGCTAACGAGCTGCATCTGGTCGCTAGCGAGCACTTACTGATATATGACAGCAGTAGCAGTTTGCACACTCTAAATCTCCAAAATGCATCTATCATAACCTCATATATTTAAAACACATAGTACACTTAACACATATCAAACAATGCACATACATCAAAATGTATTCCCATGACCCACATATTCCAATTATGTCTTGATCAAGGTAATTATAATCAAATCCCTTAATTAAGGTCTAATTAGAATTAGGGGTCTTACAAAATAAACATATAGGCACATAAAGAAAATAAAATAAATAACATATAACACTTTAATAAGGAGAAATCTATCAACCCTAACCCAATTAAATTCTAACAAAGGTCAATTACCCTTAATTTCACTTATTCAGAACTTAATAAAAATTGGGGTTTACACCCTCTCCCTCCCGCGTCCATCCTCTTCCCTTCTTCCATCCACCTCCGCCGGCCTCATAGCACCTCCGCCGCGTCGCCGTCAAGGAAGCTTGTCGGAGAAGGAGACAGACATGAGCTTTGGGCTGAGGAACTTCAGATACATTGAGACCATCAAGGAAGCTGTGGAGAGGAAGTGCCCTGGTATTGTTTCCTGTGCTGATATCCTTGTCCTTTTCGCCAGAGATGGCATTGTTGCGGTACTCTGATTTCATTGCTAGATAAATAGAGTTGTGCCCTGGTATCCATGTCTGGCTCTAAGCACAGGATCTATTTGCAGCTAGGAGGACCTCACATCCCTCTGAAGACAGGGAGAAGGAGCAGAGCAGATGTGGTGGAGGAGTACCTACCAGACCACAATGAGTCCATTTCTGCCATTCTTGACAAGTTCGGTGCCATCGGAATTGACACCCCCAACGTCGTTGCTTTGCTTGGTACTCTACTCTACTATACTATACACTACACACTCGATTCATCTCTGTTATTTTATTCCACTTTTGGTACATAAAAAATGGTAGATCTACTCTTAAAAAAGCATGTCTGAGATTTCTCATACACTCACAGACTCACCCATCATTATCCTGAATAAAAATAGGAACAAAAGAAAAAGCTGATTCATTCTCATTTCTCATAACAGTGTGTCACATTCCTCCTTTTATGAATACAAAAGGGAAAAAAATGAATTTCTCATACACTCACGGATCTCATCCATCTATCCATCATAATGGCCCACACATGAGTCATCCAACATGCATATTGATTTAAAAGTTTTGCAATTGAAAGTATTATTAAATAGGTATAACATTGTAGTTGCTAGTAAATTGTGTGCATTTGCTGGTTAATAATTAATAAATCGTTGATAATTTTTTGTATACGTTTGTAATTTGTGTTTATTGTTTTAAAATAATGTCCCTTTGTATTGATCCCTTTATATTGATTTAATATTTTTCAATGGTTATTATATAGTGTGAATGACAATACATTTTTAAGTTTTATTGAAAAATATTGTTAAATAAGTATAAGATAGTTTGTCAAAGTATAAGTTCATGTGTAGTTCATGTAGGTGGGGGTGGATGTTGGAGTTTTATAATTTCCTTGAAGTACAAGTGGCACATTTATAAGGTGGGAGGTGTCACATTTGGCTTTGTCTTATGCTAGTCCTGACTGATGTATAAGTCATATACAGATTCTTCATGGTTATGGGCTACTTAACAGTGGTGTGGGTTATATTCTATCTCTGTGTTGAGCACTCATTGTTTCTATCCGGTTCATATACTATTTGTTATAGTACACTGTGTGTGTTTGAGACCCATTGTTTTATTTCTTCTCTGATATTTTTTTTCCTCAATAGGTTAGTTTTTTTTAATAGGCTAGGAGGTTTTTTAATGAGGTTAGGGGGTTCTAAAACTTAAGTTCTCAAAATACATAGTAGTTATATGCAAAGGGTATTGAGCCCTAGTGGGTGGTAGATGAAGTTTGGAATTGTAATGAGGAGTTGATGGGGGAGTCATTAAAGTTATTTGGTTGATGGTTATGTATTGGTGTATTATGGCATAGTAAAATGTAGATTGGTATGAGTTGTTATCCCTCATGGAGGCTCATACTGTAATTATCAAAAAAAAAAAAAACATCAGAAAGCTAGAATTATTCAATTACCTAATAGTACTCACTTCCATGACTTAATTTTGGGTAACTGAGAATAAAAGTGATATAGGATTCGTAAAACAAATCCTTATGCTAATCATAGACAATAGGAACAAAACTATAAAACTAAATTTTCATAATGCTCTAATAAATATTTTGATAAAGTAAAAGTTACGTTTTTTTATTGATATATGAGTTAGTATAAGTTTTTTGCTTACTAAAATTATTATACCTAACTATGTTAATGATTATTAACATATTCCTGTATTATGGTAAATTGTTTATGTATATGATTTGGATGAAAATATTTGAGTGAACTTGAAGTTGCTAGTAATTTTTGTGCTTATGCTGGTTAGTATATTAATAAAACGTTGGTAATTTTTTGTATAATATGGTAAGTCGTCTATAGTGTTTCTAAATGTATGTGTCATCAAATAATATGTCCCCGAGTAGTGGGTTAATAGTTTTTAATGGTTGTTATGAAGTGTGAAGGATGAAAATTTTTTAAAGTTTTGCATTTGAAAGTATTGTTAAATAGATATAACATTGTAGTTGCTAGTAAATTGTGCGAATCTGCTGATTAATAATTAAGAAACCGTTGGTAATTTTTTCTACACGTTTGTAATTTGTATTTATTGTTTCAAAATAATTTGTTCCTTTGTAGTGATCCCTTTGTATTGATTTATATTTTTCAATGGTTGTTATATAGTGTGAATGACAATATATTTTTTAAGTTTTATGGAAAATACTGTTGAATAAGTATAAGATAGCTGGTCAATTAAGTAACAATAGATTTAAGTTTCAATGATTGCATAGTATTACTATTTTTTGTGGTGTATTGTGTCATAATTGAATATAGTGCTAACTTGATTTTTTCACAAGTAATGATGCTAATTACACTTAACGCTAATATGTGGTGTGAATATTTAATGACAGGAACATCATAGAAGTTGAGAACGAGCAAAATTTTTCATCCACAACAAGATTGATGTAATTTTTTTTGGTATAGGGGTATATTGTAATTCTTTTTTGGTGTTAGTATGTACTGAAGTGACTTATGTCGTGTTTAGTTGATGGTACATTCAATGGTTGAGTGGAAACTTAATGTAGAGCTAGAAATCTGGGAAAGTCAATGTAAGCCAGCCAATTGTGACATCAAATATACAATTCCACATTTTATATAACACTTAATCTCATTTTCAATTTAATAGCAAAATTATTAATTTTTGTGCAATATTTCGATTGTGTTCCTTCATACTAAAGAGAACAATGATAATATTTAAATTATTTTATTAGTTTTTTAGTGACCCTTTGGGTCACCTACATTATGTATTATGAATTCAAATGGTTGGTAATTTGACTTTGTTAGCTGGTTAGTATAAACAGGAAAAAATTGGTAATTATTTAATAAGGCTGGAAAGTCTTCCTCTATTTGTTATTATTGGAGATATTGATTCTTTGCTAAGTCTTTAATAAGATATGCTAATTCCAATCAAGATTGTCAACTTATTATTCATTAAAAATGTAATCATACTTAATAACTTTTTTTGTATTCCAAAAAATATAAATATTGAAGGAAAAATTTTATATATCTAAATTTTATAAATTTAGTCAATTTTATAATTTCTAAATTATTTAAGCAAGGATAAATTATTCGATTGATTTAGTTTAAATTTTAAATAATTATTTTTTGTTATTATTTTACTATGATAAAAATTAATATGTTTTTTTTGTAAAAAATAAATAATATTTAAACATTACAATTGAATAATTAGTTGTTTTAATTATGAATATATTATAGAAAAAACATTACAAGTGATAAAGATGAATTATTATTATTAGCTGGTATTTTGTATGCAAATGCTAGTAAGTATACGATAACATGGCTGGTAACTCTCTTCAGTGGTTAGTAAATCCGAACCACAGGGCGGTTGTTGCAAGTAACACGGGTCGTGGTTTATAATGTTCATGATTTAAAAAATTAGAACATCTACAATGCAACACACAGCTCACCACGCCCCCCCCCCCCCACATGGGTTTTAGCACGGGACCGTGGTGGTGTTCGTGTTTCGAACTCAATTTAAAATTCCTTTACAACAAGATCCACGACCCCAGTGGTGTGTACCACAGCCCCTGGATTTTGGTCCCTGTTTTCCAAAGTTTTTTTTAAACACACTTCAACACATCTTCGAACACCACACCCCAAAATACATAGGCATCTACAATGTAGTCTTCGTCACCATCCACCTTACGTTTACATTTCCTAGCATTTCTAGTCTTCATCTTCTCCTGCAAATAATCGATGCATAATTTAATGTACTGATTAATCTTAACAATGAATCACCACAATATAAAAAATAACAAAAATCTCTTTTGAACAAATCTCTCTTGAAAAAAGAAACCCTTATCAATGTAACCATTAACTCAATTTCACCTTTGTTCACACACATAATAGAGGATCAAAGTAAATCTTTAATCCCCAAGATACAAAATCTACAAGGGCTACCAATTCCAAACAAATCATTTAATAACCAAAATATTTATTAGAGCATTATGAAAATTTAGTTTTCTAGTTTTGTTCCTATTGTTTATGATTGGCATAAGGATTGATTTTATGGATCCTATATCACTTTTATTCTCAGTTACCCAAAATTAAGTCATGGAAGTGGGTACTATTAGATAATTGAGTAATTCTAGTTTTCTGATGTTAACTACATGAACTTATACTTAATTATGAAAACAATGTGAGAAAGAAGATTGAGCATAACATCAAATCAGTGCAATACAATCCCATGACAAATTAATAATATCAGTAGTAGAATCCAAGATGTATGCTGAACGATTTATCAATTTCTTGGATAAAAAAGTATTCCCTGAGACTCCCTTATATATATGTATATGTTTTCCCCTTTGATTTTTTCTTAAAATCCACCTTTGTAATTTTTTTGATCTGTAATCTACATTTGTAATTATTTGTGCCAAAGGAAGAATATTTTATTTTTATTAGATTTTCCACATATTATTACTTTGATTCATTAGCTATTTTTGTTTTCTCAGAATTGCAAAATAAATAAATGGTTCGATATCATCAGAATCTAAAATTCTTGAGACAAGCATGCTTGTATTTTCCATTTGCAACCTTGCACTTATTTTTCACCAAAAGCTCGAGTTATCCTTAAACCTTAAATTCAAATGCATAAAAATGAAATCTGGGAAATGTAGAGAACAAGGGGTGAAAAGCTCTATAAATATTGAATAGTTTTATTGATAGAAGTGTTCAAGATTTATATCCAACTCCAAACAAAGAAAGAAAAAATGCAAGTGGAAATATACAGTCAAGAAACATTATGATGAGGTATATCCAATAAAGCAAAGAAAAAATGGAGAGCCATGTTTATCCTATTTTTCTTGACAACAATTCCATGTTTGTGTGGTTTCTTGTTAGTGCTACCCTCTCTTAATATGCAAAAGAAGGTGGTGTGGTGCACCAAAATTAGTTAAGAAATTAGCACCAAAGATGTAACAAGAACTCACAAGAAAGAACCACAGAATACAATAACCAAAATTATATTGAAAAGATTAAGCTGCATAGAGTCCTAAGCCTTTATTATATCATATTTACTTAGAAAACAATACATGAATTTTCATATTCATATAGCATAAAAAATAATATATTCATACAGCTCTATCTATCTAGCAACGAAATCAGAGTACCGCAACAATGCCATCTCAGGCGGAAAGGACAAGGATATCAGCACAGGAAACAATACCAGGGCACTCCCTCTCCACAGCTTCCTTGATGGTCTCAATGTATCTGAAGTTCCTCAGCCCAGAGCCCATGTCTTGTCTCCTTCTCCGACAAGCTCCTCCTTGTTGAGTCCAACAGCAATGAAGCATCACGGCTCTGCTCTCATTCACAACATCATCACACATTCACACTAATTAGTTAGTTAGTGAAATGGTCAAAATAAACTCAAGAACGTAATAAAACACAAATTAATTAAATGGGAAAGCAGTCCTATATATATATATATATATATATATATATATATATGTAGTAGCAAATACTATACTATACTATAGTATACCTGAAGAGCACAATAATGGAAAATGTTCCTGAGCCATGAGAAAGCAGTGTTCTTGTGCCGTTTGTACAGAAGCTTGACCTGCTATTTGATGATGTCTTCAGCCTGAGGACATGTCTCCTTGTAAAAGTTCATAACAAGGCCAGCATCTTGTTTTCGCTCTTCCTATGCAAAAGCAGAGTGATTCTACCACAATAATGCTGAACATATGGATAGCAAACCCAAAAAGATCAAAGCTTTGGGAGCCATTCTTTCTTTTCCTCACAGAGAGGGAGCTCGGTTGACGGCGACGCGACGGAGGTGCTACGACGCCGGCAGAGGTGCGATGGAAGAAGGGAAGAGGATGGACGCGGGAGGGAGAGAGAGCTTGGAATGATTTGGGGAAAGTGAATTAGGGATTTTGAATTTTTGTGAATGAGGGTGCACGTGAAGCACATTAATGAATGGAGCACAATATGTATTTGGGGCGGATCCTAAAACGTAATCAAGGGAGGCAAAAAATTAAAATTTTAAATCATCATCTAAATATTTTTAAAATAAAAAAATATATATATTTATAGTTGGGTTCAAATGACACCGGTGTAACTTCATCTAAAATAATTTTTTTTGTCAATCGAACCGTTGAATTAGAATAACTAATTGTGAAGATAATTCATGTCAAATTTCATTCAAATTGAACATCATTAAGAATGTATTCATATATCTTTTATTCTTGTTTATTTTTAACAAATGTATTACGTTGATTTTTATGTTTATCAAAACTGTATCAAATGATTTTATATTGTTTTGAAAATTTATAGGTATGATCTATATGATGTGAACTTCTAATCCAACGGTTAATTTAATAAAAAATTAATCCAATAAAAAGTTATTGAATGGTGTAACAATTGCTTAAAGTTACATCGGTGTCATTTGAACCCAACTCATATATATATATATATATATTTATATCTTACTTCAGTCAAATATAAATTTATCTATATCAATTTTATATTTACTTTCAATTATAAACTTCTCAATTCCATCATTTATTATTTAAAGAGTTTAATTTCAATCTACTATCAGTGTAAATTAATTTTACACTGACATCCAATCATGGAACACACCAACAAAAGTTTTTAACTCAACCACTCACTAACTAGAAAGTCACACAAATCAACAGATATAATTGGCTAACATTATTGTAAAATTTTAGTGCTTCATAATTAAAATCTTATTATATATATATATATATAATCTCCCCTGCTCTCAGTACTATATATATTTCAGAACCTTGCATCTACAAAATGAAACAAATATCAATAGTAATACCAAGAAGATTAATTATGATTATTATCTTCTGCGAAGCTTCTCAAACATCAAAGCATCTAGTTACAGGATGCAAGGAATCAATAAATATTATCATTACAAAGTAAAACCATAAATATTCAAAATATCTAAAACCGGACCGGACATTGAACCGTGTAACATCCCAATTTATTAACTATGTCATGGACATAATTAACAATTTGCAATGTTACATAACACCCAAAAACCCCATATTTTTTTTTTTGGTATGAGTAAAACATATATTTTCGGAACCCGGTGTAAAAGATAAATCAATAGCTAGACTCAAAAGCCATGACCAATCAGATTTGATAGCACGAATAGATATCCTGATTAGTGTCTAGAATAATAATGGAAACTGCCAATAATATAATAAAGGCCCATACAACAATGACCATAATATTACTATTTAACATAAGCGTCAGAGTGAAATATCAAAGGTTCAAATGTATCGGAATCATGTTAAACACATACTAAAAACATAAGGGAGCTGACATGATCAAAATAGACAAGTCTAAAAAATCCTAGTCCGAATATACAAAAGAGGATTCAGGTAAAGCTGTAGGGTTATCAATACATATACATGCCAATACAGAGTCAAATCCCATGCAGTGGTACAAAAAGCTCCACAAAATAACTTGTAAACAAAAGGGAACATAAGTAAGGGTCAGTTGCACATCAGTCAGGGGGTCACGGTCAATGCATCATCTACTAGCACTCCCGGCATCCTCGCTCATGTTTGAGCAGGCGGCAGGGGAAGACGCCTCGGACTCCACTAGGATGTAATCGACGTCTGGCCAGGAATCCGCCGAATCGTAGCTCTGGTAGCCCTCATCCTCCTCTGGATCCGACTCGACCGACTCCGAAGCGGGAGAAGGTGGCGGAGGTGGCGGTGGAGAGGCAGGCACGGGTGCCGAAGCTGGAGCTGGGACGGGAGCAGGGGTAGAAGCAGGGTACCTCGCAACCAACTCTGGGATGAAGAAACGGTGTACCCCGGAGATGGTGGACGCAACTGTCACCGCACCGGTGGCCGGCGTGTATCTGGCCCAAGCGAAATCATATGTCTCGTGGCGCGGCGGGGGCAGCGGCGGCTGCTCCATCTAGAATCGAATCATCGTAAAGAGAGAGCGTAAGACAAGGATGTCTTAGTGAGTTACTTTGAGCACACGGATCTACGAGCTTGATGTTATTGATTCTAGCCAGTCAAAGTAATACTTGCATCAAACAAAACTTTAATTTTCTCTAAAACTCAAGTGCTTACTTTGACTAGACCAAACAACTTAATGATCCATCTCTAAGGGAAACCTAAGAGTCTTTCTAAGTTCTCGCGGTTCCCTCAATGTACAAATAATGCTCACCCCTCTCGTATATCATTACAACCGACCATATCAATCTCATAATTATAGTAATCACAAAATCAGGATTCTAGCAACAATATCAATTATTATGTAACATGTCATAATTTCTCAACATCATTCATACTAGTAAAATATACACAAAGACACTTCAAATTGGCATATCCGATCTCACACAACTTCCCGGATATCCATTCCAACCTTGAGGCGTATACAAATACACCCAACTCCTAGATACCCTCTAATGGCGTATTCGAATGCACCCAACTCCTGAATAGCCAAGGACGGCCTACTCGAATCCACCCATCTCCTAAGTAGCCAATAACAGCGTACTCGAATACACCCAACTCCTAAGTAGCTGAGAAAGGCGTACTCGAGTCCACCCAACTCCTAAGTAGCCATGAAAGGCGTACTCGAATCCACCCAACTCCTAAGTAGCCATTAAACACTTCAACCTTCCAACTCAGTACAACCATATGAAACATGTACTAGTCTTTACATGTTCAGCTTAATAATCAATTTCATTCCATACTCCTCATAATCTTCGTTATAAACATGAAACTTCGTCATATTATATTCATATTATACTTTATCATCAAACATAGCATTATACGATTACACACCATTTACATCATATTATCAGTTCATATCTATTTCATTTTCATGCTTCGAGTTCACCAAATAGAAATTATGCCTCTAAGTTCTGCAGAAATTAGAGTCTGCTGAAATTCACAGCAGAGGTCGCGCCCTGGCGCGTCAGGGGATCTGGGGCGCCCGAGTTCTGCCTCCTCATGCAGGACTGCATGTTGGCCTTGACCAACCATGCCTCTCCTTTTCCTCTTACTTTCCCCAATCATTCATAAGACATAATCCAAACTCAAAACATACATCAACATCATTAAACATAACTTTTATTTCAAAATTTACCCCATCACATAACCATTTATCACTTAATCAAACACACTAACATACTCCCAGTGAGTTTATGCATAGACTACACTTCAGAACTATTGTATATATTCAACATCCTTTCATCTCAATTATCAATTACATAGAATTGTCATGTTCATAAATGATCTACCTCCCTCAAATATCGAATTTTTCAAACATATGCAAATACACCAAAAGATTTGTTCATTTCTTTAAATAATAAACCAATTCACAAAGACTTCAATTCACAAAGTTAAGAGGGAGTTTAAATGCCCCAAAATATGTTCTATCAAGGTATAACACATATAAATAAAAGGGGAAACTAATTTCAGAGTAAAAAGGGGGCACAAAGCTGTTCTGCTGCACACAGCAGGAGAAAGGGCGCTCGGGCGGCCTGTGGGCGCTAGAGCGGCCCCTGGGTGCTGGAGCGGTCTCCCCTGGGGCGCCTTGCGCAGACTGCTAGAGACAGGGCGCTCGGGCCTCCGTAGAAGGCTAGAGCGCTCGTGTTTTGCTGCAAAGTGCAGATTCACACTCCAACTCCATTTTCTCTTCTCCAACCTCACTCAACTCATCTTCAATCATTCAAACATGCTTAGCTACGCCAAATGCATATCAGAAACTCATACATTTAATTTAAACTCAAAGTTCCACATCATATCCAACACATCAATACACATTATTCACACATTTCAATCTCTCTCACATGCATGCATCATCACAACACCATAAACACAACATGCAACACATGAACACAATTCCTATGGTTCTGAAATAGCTGAACCAGGAACCAGACTCCAGTAAAATAAGGGATCAATCACCAAGAGAAGGAGGGGGTGTAGCTCACCTTGATGTTGAGGGAATGCAAGGATGGTGGTGGATGCTTGGGAAGAAGCTTGGACCTCTCTCTCTCTCTATGCTGGCCGAAACAAGGAGCTTGGGGGAAGGGAGTGGAGAGCTTCTGATGTGTGTTTGAGGGATAAATGAAATTGTGTTTAAGGGGGGAGAGTGTGGCCTAGAATTTTAAAGGCCAAGGGGTGGGTATTGTTGTTAATTTTGTGTTGTTTGAGTGTTAAATGTGTATAGGTGGTGAGTATGAGTATGACTGTGAGTAAGAAATTACAATTAAAATTTTGCGGTGAGAGTTTAATAAATTTTGGAAAGCTCAGGGTCCTAAGAAGTTGCTCCGGTTGTGTTTAGGATCAAACTCAGGCTCTCTCTCAGGTTACTCAATTACTCACTAAACACCCAATATTTAAAATAAGAAAATGGCATATGATCATTACGAAAATTCCCTTCATATTATGAGACTCCCAATAAGTCTAAAATAATTATCTCACTACAATATTAATTTCACATTATATATATATTAAAAGGATTTTTCCCGAAAACCATAAAAATGTGAAATTTAATAATAGTAGCTTTTAAAATCATAATTCTCCAATATTGGTGCGATTATATTCTAATTATTTTCTAATCACCAATTTGGGACTCTCAATTAAAAATTAAGGTCTCAACAAATTTTTTATAACGATCATTATCTCTCTCAGGGGTTCTCTAGCTCGTACAATAATAATATTAAGTCTGCCTTGCTTCGAAAGCAAGAAAATCCCGAATCACGGGTGTTACAAATCTACCCCCCTAAAAAAGAAATTTCGTCCCGAAATTTCAAACCGTACCTTTGATAAACCGTATTTTCATGCTTATTTCTCCTCATAACTTGAGTAATTGTATGCTCTCAATTATGCTTAAATTGGGTTCTTACGCAATATTTGATTTGCATTACCGTTTCGAGTATTAGTACCATTTTGCGTATTAATTACTCTAATTGTTGCCACTGGTGCGTTTGATATGTTTTTGTTAGTGTTGTGGCTTCTCAGGAACAGGTAATTATAAAATTGTGTTGGAAATTGCGTCTGGAAACCAAGGAAAGCTGATTCACTGCCCACAGCAGCGTACCAATCGCCCAGGCGGATGTACACATCGCCCAGGCAGTCATGCGCGCGTAACTTCCACAGCTGGACGCGCTTAATTTTGACCTACCGCCCAGGCGGTGGTGACGACCGCCATGGCGGTCGCGTGCGAGGAATCCTAACGCATCAGCAGCCCAAGACAACAGCAGTTGGGATTTTATAAATAGCCCCTTTGTGCTTAGGTCTATTATCCAGTTTTTAGTTCTCTGGTTCTTGTATGCACTCTGGTGCTGACACTCTGACAATTTTTAGGATTTACTTTTCCAAGGCTCTCAGTTCTTCGTTCACCGTCTTTGTTTTGGGCACTCTTTACTTCCAGCTTTTGCATACTGTTCTGAACACCCGTTTTAATTCATCGTCTTTACTCTTTCTTATTTTCAGTCATTGCTTTTACATTAAACCTTGTTTTTAGGGAGAGTTCACCTTGAATCTCTCCCTCGTTTTCTTTAATATTAAGTTTTTATTCAGCAATCTCTTTACTTCCTGAGTTCATTTCAATTCAAGCCTTTAATCCTGTTTCTTTACATTTGAGTCACTTTCAATTTATGTCAATTTACTTATTTTGCACTTGCACTTAATTTCTTTATTTTAATCGCCTTTACTTTCCCAATTTAATTTCCTTGCACACCAAACTCAAAACCCCCCTTTTTTACTTATTGCTAAGTTTAAGTCAACAATTGCCACACAGATTCCTTGAGAGACGACCTGAGTCAGTCTTACTACTTGCTACCAAGCTTGTATTGAGATTAATTCAGCAACAAACCCTTTTTCAAAATCCTTTTCTAAATTGCTCCAGAGTACCGGGGAAATAACGACGCTCCGGTGCTCTGTCAATTTTGGCGCCGTTGCCGGGGAATCTAGGCAATTTTTGATTTAATCCTAGTACTGTTTTTCTTCTTCCCTTAAAAAAAATAAAAATTTCCTTTTTCGTAATTTTCTTCTCAACCCTTTTCTTTTCGCACCGACCACCCTAGCGGTAGGCTGACCGCCCTAGCGGTAGGCAGACCGCCCCAGCGGTCGACGCGTTCCAAAAAAAAAATATCTACTTTTTCTTTCTTCTTTCTTATAAATCCTATGGATGAGTCGTTCGCAACCCGATAGCTCTCTATTCCCTTTCGACCCTGAAATCGAAAGAACCTTACGGGGTTTGAGACGAGCGAGGCGGGAAGGCGAGGACGTAGGTAATTCTTTCCATACTCGTTCCCGTAGTGCGAAGGTTAGTGGTCATACCCGTGTGTTTCCTGAGAGTGTTTTTGCAACATCCACTGATACACCAACTGATCCTCTTACTGTTACGCCTATGGCTGCGAGGAGAAATCTTACTTTGAGGGAGCTCATTGCTCCTGATCTGAATCAACCACCCTTAGGCATCATATACCCAGATGTCGATGGGGATTTTGAAATAAAAGGGGTACTCTTCCATCGGCTCCCAAAATTCCATGGGCTTTCCGGTGAGGACCCCCACCAACATATCAAAGAATTCCATTATGTGTGTGATACACTAGGGCCACACGGGGCTGGTGTTGATGCTGTGAAACTCCGTGCCTTCACATTCTCTTTGGAGGGTGCAGCTAAAACATGGCTCATGAATCTACCCAATGGGGCGGTGAACTCGTGGGCTGATCTCAAAAGAAAGTTTTTGGAAAAGTACTTCCCTGCTTCAAGAGCGGGATCAATTAGGAAAGCCATCTGCAGCATACAACAGCTACAAGGGGAAAACGCTCTATGAATATTGGGAGCGTTTCAATAGATTGGTCTCAAGCTGCCCTTCTCATCAGATATCTGACGCCAACCTCATCCAATTCTTCTATGAGGGGTTGTGCGTTGCAGATAGGCTACTATTGACTGCTCAAGTGGGGAGCATTGATGAACAAGACTCTGGCAAGGCTATGGAGCTGATAGAAACCATAGCTTCCAACATCAGCAGTTCGGAATCCGTGATACTCCCAATGCAAGAGGGGTACATGAGTTGGCTCTTATGATCAGAAATCATTGGAGAAGCAATTGGCAGAGATGACAACTGCCATTAAAGAACTTGCTCTGATAAGTCAACAGAAGGTGGTAACATCTGCTTCCATTCCAACACCTCCACCAGTAGTCCAAGTATGCGGATTTGTGCCAGTGACCATTCTACAGATGTGTGCCCTCAGCTAAACGAGGAATATGCAACAGTGCAGCCACAAATTTTCCTAATCAAGGGCATTCTCAATTTGGTAACACCTATATCCTTCCTGGAAAATCATCCAAATTTAGGTGGAATAACCAAAGCCAACCACTATACCAAAACCAAGCTCAACAACCACCACCAAATCCAACCCCAAAATACACCTCCCTTTCCCAGTCAACAGAAATACCAACCCCCTCATCAGAGGGCACAAAAGCATACACCTCCACCTCCCAAACCACCTCAATACACTCCACTCACCTACCCCATCTTCTGCTGAGGCAGATTTACAGCAACTTTTGAAGTTGATGATGGAAGAGAAAGTTAAAAATGAGCAGATGAGGAAAGACGTTGCTCAGCTGATGGAGGATCGCAATGCTTCTTTGATAATGGTACTCACATCCCTCCCAAACAATTCCAAACCCAAAGGGGAATGTAAGTGCCATAGCTCTGAGGTCAGGGACGGTGCTTCCTACAGTTGAGGCCCCGAAACCTAGTGTGAAACCCAAAGTCATAACACCTGAGGAGGAAACACAAGTACATGAGGAGGAGCAAACAGAGGAGGAGATACAGGTGAAAACCTCGAAAAAGGGTAAAGAGAAGGTGGCTGTGGAAGAAAAAGGAGCTGAGCCAACTACACCACTACCAAAATTACCTTTCCCTCAAGCTGTTACAAGGGGAAGGTAAAGGACAGGGATAGATGAAGATGTCTTGGAGACATTCAAAAAGGTTGAGGTAAATATCCCTCTCCTAGAACCTATAAAGCAAGTGCCAAAATATGCCAAATTCCTCAAAGAAATATGCACTCAAAAGAGAAGGACAAAGGGGGAAAAGGTTCAAGTAAATGCTGCTGCTCTAACCCCTGCTCTCCCTCAAAAATTCCAAGACCCGGGTTCTTTTTCTATTCCGTGTCTTATTGGGGAGCTGATTATCAAGGATGCCTTGGCTGACCTGGGAGCTTCGATTAATGTCATGCCAAAGGCAATTTACCAAGCTCTGAACTTCGGGGATCTCAAGCCTACAGGACTCCTCCTTCAGTTTGCCATCAGGAGTGTGCAAAAACCAGAGGGACTGCTGGAAGATGTCTTAGTTAAGGTAAATGATTTAATATTCCCCGTAGATTTTTATGTGCTGGATACAGATGCCTCTATTCCTCTAGACCAGCAAACACTCATCCTTGGTCGTCCTTTCTTAAAAACTGCAAAAGCCAAGGTTGATGTGTTCGCCGGAACTTTGGATATACAGTGTGGGGACATTAAGACAAGATTCTGCTTGAGAAGTGCAATGAAACACCCATCTGACACTCATGCTATTTTTTCTCTTGACATTATTGATGAGCTGGTTGATGATGAGGTGGGTCATTGGCTCCTTGAGCTTGGTAATAAAAATTTTAAAAATAAAAGTAGTGATGCTGTGTGTAATGGGTATGAAAAACTTGATTTGTTATGCCAGTTGTGTGAGGGGGACGATTTTGAACTCTTTGGGGATCAATCCCTTGTCTCTGATAGTGAAAACACCCCTCCAATTGAGCAAAATTGTGAAAAACCCATGGAAACAGCATCATCTGCGTTCTTTTCTGCTTCTAACGCCGAAAAAACCGCTCTGGCAGTGGTCTCGACCGCCTCGGCGGTCTTGACCGCCCCAGCAGTGGCGACTTCCGCTCCAGTGGTACCAACCGCCTCAGCGGAGATGTCCACCGCCCCGGCGGTCGCGGCGACTTCTGCTTCAATTTCTCCCCCTGTCTGTTCAAAAGAAAAAAATTCTGAGTTGAAAATACTTCCCCCTCACTTGAAATATGCTTACTTGGGGGAGGAAAACACCTTTCCGGTAATTATAGCCAATGGTCTTTCTGTTGAAAATGAAAATAAGCTTTTGGAAGTTTTAAAAACAAATAAAAAGGCCATTGGTTGGGAGTTATCGGATTTGGTTGGCATTAGCTCTTCCATTTGCACTCATAGAATTTTTCTAGAGGAAGGTGCTAAAACCATAAGGCAACCTCAGAGGAGAACGAATCCCCTCATTCTTGATGTGGTGAAGAAAGAGATTTCAAAACTCCTTCAGGCCGGGATCATCTATTCTATCTCTGATAGTGAATGGGTGAGCCCCGTGCAAGTTGTTCCTTAAAAGTCTGGAATCATTGTCATCAAGAATGAGAGAGATGAACTCATACCCACTAGAATCCAGAATTCGTGGCGGGTGTGTATTGATTACCGCAGACTGAATGAGGTAACATGCAAGGATCACTTTCCTTTGTCGTTCGTTGATCAAATGCTTGAAAAACTTGCGGGTCAGTCACACTACTGCTTCCTTGATGGATTCTCTGGGTATTTTCAAATACAAATAGCACCGGAGGACCAGGAGAAAACTACTTTCACTTGTCCCTTTGGTACCTATGCCTATCGTAGGATGCCATTTGGGTTATGCAATGCTCCTGGTACTTTTCAAAGGTGTATGATGAGCATCTTCTCTGACTTTATTAGTGAATTTTTAGAAGTGTTCATGGACGATTTTACTGTGTATGGAGATTCCTTCGACTCTTGCTTGCAACACCTCTCCCTTTTTTTAAAACAGTGCATCAGGACCAACCTAGTGTTAAATTTTGAAAAATGTCACTTTATGGTTGATAAAGGTGTGGTCCTGGGGCACATTGTCTCTAAAGAGGGTATTGCAGTTGACCCTGCAAAAGTCGAAGTAATTTCCTCTCTACCTCACCCCGTCTCTGTGCGGGAAATTCGCTCTTTTCTAGGTCATGCAGGTTTTTACAGGCGCTTTATAAAGGATTTCAGCAAAATTGCAAAGTCGCTGACCGACCTGTTGCAAAAAGATGCCGAATTTGACTTCAATAAGGACTGCCAAGAGGCATTTGAGCTACTAAAAACCAGACTAGTCTCCGCACCGATCGTGAAACCTCCGAAGTGGGACCTCCCCTTTGAGATCATGTGTGATGCGTCTAACTATGCTGTGGGTACCGCGCTAACTCAGCGCGAAGGTAAGGAATCCTTTGTAATTTCTTATGCTTCTCGTACTTTAGATTTTGCTCAGGCTAACTATACCACCACTGAGAAGGAGCTTTTGGCAATTGATTTTGCTCTTGAAAAATTTAGATCTTATCTCCTTGGCTCTCATGTGGTGGTGTACACAGACCATGCAGCTCTAAAGTACTTGTTAAAGAAACCAGATGCAAAGCCCCGCCTTCTCAGGTGGATGTTGCTCTTGCAAGAATTTGATTTGGATATAAAAGACAGGAGTGGTTGCCACAATCTGGTAGCTGACCATCTGAGCAAAGTTGAGCATATTCCAAATGACCCAATTCCGCTGGATGATCAGTTCCCAGATTAATGAATCATGAGTGTGCTGACTTCTATGCCTTGGTTCGCAGACATTGCGAATTATTTGGTTGCCAAAACCGTCCCCACATATTTTTCAAAGGCCCAGAGGGACAAACTTATTTCTGATGCAAAATATTATGTGTGGGATGACCCCTATTTGTGGAGGTTTTGTGCTGATCAAATTATTCGCAGGTGCGTTCCTGACCATGAGCACCACTCCATTCTTGACTTTTGCCATGCACAGGCTTGTGGTGGCCATTTCGGACTGCAGCGCACTGGTCGTAAAATTCTTGAGTGTGGTCTATTTTGACCATCTATTTTCAAAGATTGTTATGAATACTGCAAGTCCTGTGCTAGGTGTCAAAAGATGGGAAAGAATTCTAGGAGGAATGAAATGCCCCAACAACCGTTACTGTTTTGTGAAATTTTTTATGTTTGGGGTATAGACTTCATGGGACCTTTCCCTACTTCTGCTGGTTTAAACTATATTCTTTTGGCTGTTGACTATGTGTCTAAGTGGGTTGAGGCAATCCCCACTCGTACTAATGACTCTGCTGTGGTTTGTAACTTTGTAAAAGGTAACATAATCTCTAGATTTGGCATTCCTAAGGCCATCATCAGTGACCAAGGCACCCATTTCTGTAACAAAACTTTTGATGCCTTGCTCCGCAGGTATGGGGTTGTTCATAAGGTGGCAACACCTTATCACCCCCAAACTAACGTGTAGGCTGAGGTGTCCAATCGAGAAATTAAAAAGATTTTAGAAAAACTGGTTGGACCCTCAAGAAAAGATTGGAGTGCTAAGTTATCTGATGCTCTGTGGGCTTACCGTACTGCTTATAAAACCCCGATTGGGATGAGCCCCTTTCGGTTGGTATTCGGAAAATCCTGTCATTTGCCGGTGGAAATTGAACACCGTGCATACTGGGCAGTTAAGCAGTGTAACATGGACCTAGGGAATGCCGGAAAAGAGAGAAAATTACAGCTGAAGGAACTCGATGAACTCAGGCGGGATGCCTATGAGAGCTCAAGAATCTACAAAGAGAAAACTAAGGCCTTCCATGACCAACTCATTCTGAGGAAGGAATTTCATGAGGGTCAGGAAGTGCTCCTTTACAACTCCAGGCTCCAACTCATGGCCGGAAAGCTGAAATCAAGGTGGGAAGGGCCCTATGTGGTGAAGAAGGTCTACCCTTTTGGGATGATTGAGATACAATGCAAAAAGACCAACTTTACCTCCAAGGTCAATGGACACAGACTGAAGGTGTTCCATCAAAGTCCCAACAAAGAAATAAATCAGACTGAAGTCCTCCTTTTTGAGGGAGTGAAGCCACCAAACTAGTTGGCCACACGTTCAACTTAGGGACGTTAAATCAAAGTGCTTGGTGGGAGACAACCCACTACTAATTCTTTCCTTCCCTTAACTCATAGTTTCGTTTGTTTCGTCTGTTTTATTTTTTATTTTTTGTTTTCTTATTTTTATTTTTTCATTGTGAACTAAAAAGCATATTTGTGGGTACAAGAGAACAAGTATAGTGGTGAGGGAGGAAAATGGCATAACTGCAATCGTTCAGCGCAGGCAGACCGCCTAGGCGGTCCCTTAACCGCCCCAGCGGTCGCGGCATTCAAAACGCTGTGTTCCGCTTAAGCGAAACGGTGCGTTTTGCACATAGCGCCCCAGCGGTCCCTCAACCGCCCCAGCGGTTCGACCGCTCTGAAACTTAAAGCGGGGGCCGAACGGCAATTGGGAGCATTCCATCATTCTCCCCTCTCTTACTCAAACCCTAGCAGAGCTAAGAGAAGCTCCTCCGCCGTTCGCCGCCACCCGCCGCCGCCGTTCGCCACTTCCAGCCGCACCCCAACTCCCTCACCTCCATTTTTGCACCTCTCAAGTAAGCTTGCATGTAATGTTCACCATTAAATCCCGTTTTTCTCTCTTTTTTCTTTAGATTTGAGTTGAATATTGAGATTAGTTGTGGATTGTTGGTGTTTATCCCTTCCTGGACCGGTTATGTCATGTTTCTTGGTGTTTTGAAAAGCTTAAATGGAACAAAAATGGCGGACAACAGCGTTTTTTGTCGTTGTGCACTGTTCTGATCGCCTCGAACCGCCCAGGCGGTTGCGATGACCGCCCAGGCGGTCGTGTCGCGACTGACCTGAAAAACCCAGCATCCTGAGTGTGTTGATAGTTGGTGTTGTTGCTACTGACGCCTAACCCTTTATTGTCTCTGTGTATCTGTGTTGTGGATTTTGTTTCTTGCAGATAGATGGGACCCAAGAGAGCCCGCCATTCACAACAAACTCAGGGAGAATCCTCCCGAGACTTCCGCAAGGTGGAGGCATCTGACAGCTATTTTTTCGACTGCTTGGTGGCTGAGGAGCGCTACTATGAGGACTTTCAGAAGCGTTCCATTCTCCATGAGCACCACCTCTGTTATGGGGGCTCAAATCAGTCTATTAGAGCTGTGGTGGCAGAGATTCAGACGCGTCGGTGGAACTTCCTGCTTGTTGAGCCAAAGGAAGCCAACTGGACTCTGGTGAGGGAGTTCTATGTGAACTACCACACCATAGGAGCAACTCATGTCCATCTCCGCGGTGAACAGGTCCCGGTATCCCCAAAGGCCATAGCTGAGATCCTGTGCATTCCCCTGCCCACTCGCAAAACGTGGCAGGATGATGATGAGTTCACTCAGCTCCGCCGTCAACCTACTGCAGATCTCTTGGAGTGGGTGAGAGCCAGACTCTGTGTAGAGGGGGGACTGGCACAGAAATGCAAATGGTCTGCCAACCCATCTCCCCTCAAAGCACATCACTTTAGAGACCAGAGCGTGGACTCGGGCCGTTTTTAGTCACATACGGCCTAACTCTCACCATTCAGATATCACCATTGACGATGCCATTCTTGTCTTCCTGATTTTGGGGAACTCGTGGATAAATGTGCCAAAAATTATATACACTACCATGAGTAAGGTGCATGACGGTGCTCGCTTCCGTAGCCTTCCCTATCCTGCTTTGATCTCCACCATGGCTGAGCGGGCAGGGGTTCCAGAAGAAGATACTAATGATTGGCAGGGAGACATCCCAAAAGTGGGAGTCACTGGTCTGGTTCAGCGAGATACTACAGAGCGGAGAGCCCGGGAGCGCGCAGCCGCCGCCGCAGCTGCCCGTGAGGTCCCTGATATTGCTGGCCCACCTGTTGACGCCCCTAGCCCTTCTTCATTTGATGGTATGTGCTCCACTATCATGACTCACATAGATACCAGGTTTGAGCGTATGCAGGGCGAGCTCGTAGTGCAATTGCGAGCATCCCAGAGAGAGACCATCCGACAGATGCGGGCTCTGATGCTTGACCCGCAGCACCGCTTTGACGATGATGATGAGGATGAGTAGCCTGCAGCAGCAGGTCGAAGGGGAACACCTGAGTTGGTTGGATCTGAGAACTCAGGGTGTGCGTACCACTCTCCATTGAGCCTGACTATGCCATTGAGGACAGTGACAAACCCAAGTGTGGGGAGGGGTAACACTTTCTTTCCTTTTTCCTTAACTTTCATTTTAGTTTGTTTCGTTTGTCTCCATCTTCTCATTAGTTGGTACTCTTTAGTAGTTAGTATTCTGTCTGCTGAGACTGGTTTGCTGCTAGTACTGGTTTTGTTTTGATGGTGAACTAGGTAGTTGATACTGGTTTCCTGTGTTTTAATTAAAATTTTGAACTGCTGGCAATTGTGGTATATATGTTCTTAGTTTGTGAGCAATTTGAATTTGGTTGGATGCATGTATGATGCTTGTATACCCTTAGTCTTGAGCCTTCAACAGCACTATTTGTTGCACACACACACAGGTACACCGATCCTAGACTTGCCAAATAGCCAGCTCTTCTGTACTCGATGTAGACGATAGACTCATGCATCTTCTTGTTCAGCCCACTGCCATATAGACCTACCCTTGTAATTACCCTTGTTTAGCCAATTTGAGCCTTATTCCCCTTTGTTCATATTAGCCACATTACAAGCCAAAAAGTGAAAAACAATGATTACCCTGTGGAGATTAAGTGAACATGGTTTGTTTTGTATACTATTTGGGGGTTATGATGCTTGATTGGGATATTGGGGGTTCTTACATGCTTGTAAAGGAAGAAATTGGGTAATTGGTGGGGGTGAAAGGATTGTGTACAATGCTTGGGTATTTGGTAGGGAAGAAAATAAAAGGCTTAGGTTATCTTATTTTTCTATATATATATAAAAAATAAAATAAAATAAAATAAAAAAAAAATCAAAAACACAAAAAGAAATAAATAAATTTCAGAACCTGTATTTTGAGTTTGCCTTTTGTCCTAGTAAAAATGAATAAATTTGTTTTTATGGCCCTTTGTATATAGTTGGAGCCACCAATGCTAAGTATGGGTTTTGTGGCATATAATGTTTGGTTCTCAGTCCTTGTGCTTATATAATATATTATTTTCTAGACTAGGCAAACCATGATATCTTAATTTCCACCTCAGTCCACATTTCCATATTTCCCCACCTGTACCTTGGCCTCATTACAACCCTGTGGCATGTTTCTTAATGCATCAAGTTTGAATTGAGAGGCTATTTTCATCTTTGGCAAGTCTGTGGAAGAGTGTTAGTGTTGTGTGTTCTAGGGACTAGCCTATACACCTGAGTGTTATTGAGTGAATTATATCCTTGTGAGGCTTAGCATCTTTCTGATCATGCATTCATACCTCATTCTCCTTCTCATTGCTTGCTTTTGATGAAATTGCCAACATGTTTGTGGATGTTAATTGGAAACTTGTATTATCTTACTAGTTTACTACTACCATTGTCTGTTGCTAACCATGTCTGCAAGCTCTAGCTCTGTTTCCCTCTTTGCTATCTTGTTTGTCTACTGTGCTGGAATCCTGTATCTGTTGCTTGGTTCTATGTTGCATGAGGACATGCAATTGTTCAAGTGTGGGGAGGTTTGGTAAACCGTATTTTCATGCTTATTTCTCCTCATAACTTGAGTAATTGTATGCTCTCAATTATGCTTAAATTGGGTTCTTACGCAATATTTGATTTGCATTACCGTTTCGAGTATTAGTATCATTTTGCATATTAATTACTCTAATTGTTGCCACTGGTGCGTTTGGTATGTTTTTGTTAGTGTTGTGGCTTCTCAGGGACAGGTAATTATAAAATTGTGTTGGAAATTGCGTCTGGAAACCAAGGAAAGCTGATTCACTGCCCACAGCAGCGTACCAATCGCCCAGGCGGATGTACACATCGCCCAGGCAGTCATGCGCGCGAAAATTCCACAGCTGGACGCGCTTAATTTTGACCTACCGCCCAGGCGGTCGCGTGCGAGGAAATCTAACGCATCAGCAGCCCAAGACAGTAGCAGTTGGGATTTTATAAATAGCCCCTTTGTGCTTAGGTCTATTATCCAGTTTTTAGTTCTCTAGTTCTTGTATGCACTCTGGTGCTGGCACTCTGACAATTTTTAGGATTTACTTTTCCAAGGCTCTCAGTTCTTCGTTCACCGTCTTTGTTTTGGGCACTCTTTACTTCCAGCTTTTGCATACTGTTCTGAACACCCGTTTTAATTCATCGTCTTTACTCTTTCTTATTTTCAGTCATTGCTTTTACATTAAACCTTGTTTTTAGGGAGAGTTCACCTTGAATCTCTCCCTCGTTTTCTTTAATATTAAGTTTTTATTCAGCAATCTCTTTACTTCCTGAGTTCATTTCAATTCAAGCCTTTAATCCTGTTTCTTTACATTTGAGTCACTTTCAATTTATGTCAATTTACTTATTTTGCACTTGCACTTAATTTCTTTATTTTAATCGCCTTTACTTTTCCCAATTTAATTTCCTTGCACACCAAACTCAAAACCCCCCTTTTTTACTTATTGCTAAGTTTAAGTCAACAATTGCCACACAGATTCCTTGAGAGACGACCTGAGTCAGTCTTACTACTTGCTACCAAGCTTGTATTGAGATTAATTCAGCAACAAACCCTTTTTCAAAATCCTTTTCTAAATTGCTCCAGAGTACCGGGGAAATAACGACGCTCTGGTGCTTTGTCAACCTTCAAAGAGGTGGGGGTACTTGTCTCGCATCTCGGATTCCAGATCCCATGTATGATCCTCCTAGGATCCCTCTCCCCAAGCAACCTTAACCAAGGGAATATCACTGCAGCGGGTTTGTTTTACCTTGTGATCCACAATCTTAGTCGCAGGAAAGTCTAATGTTAGGTTGTCCTTTAACTCAACGACCTCTAGCTCTAATACATGCTCAGGCGAAGCCTGATACTTGCGTAGTTGAGAGACGTGAAACACATCATGGAGGTTGGCCAAGTTTGGTGGAAGGGCTATCTGATAGGCTGAGGGTCCTACCCTTTTTAAGATTTGAAAAGGCCCAATAAATCTAGGGTTGAGTTTTCGGGTTTTTAAGGTTCGCCCTATCCCAGTTGTAGGTACGGCCCGCAAAAACACATGTTTAAAAACGCGTTCTGCGCACATGGTAATCGATTACATCGATTTTGTAATCGATTACACATGGCGAAAACAGCTGTAATCGATTACCACGGGATGGTAATCGATTACTGGGCTGTGAAAAAGCTCCAAAACACTTCTAAAACGTCCCGACTCGTACTTTAGCATCCGTATATCCTTTTTAACTTTTAAACATCATAAAATCACATACTTGGGCACATAAAACACATAGCATACAATACTTTAAGCTAGGAGAAACTTATCCACTCAAATCCAATTAAGTCCCAATTAAGGTCCTTTACCCTTAATTTCTGTTAATTAGGACTTAATTAAAGATCGGGGTGTTACAGTTTCCATTTTTAAGATCAAATAATAACCTTTGGATTAAAGGGAATTATTTGAATCAATGGCCAAGATGAAACTTCCTCTTATTTGATTTTTCTATTTTTGGAAGATCAAATTTCAAATCATATCAAGGAATTCTCACTATTGGATCACGAGATTACAAATTCAAATCAAGGATGGAGATCAAGCCTATGATTTTCGAAATTGAGGCTCTATTTTCTCTATAAATAGAAGACCTCAATGCCCAAGAATTCAAGAGACTACCCAAGATTACAAGTGCCAAAACTCTGTCGAATTGAATCCTTATTTCTCTTCATCTTCAACCTCTAAACCTCAAGTTCCTATTTTTATTTGGGTAAAGGTTGTAATTCTTAAAAGAGTGAGCTTTTGTTGTTTATCCTAGCTTTGCTAGTTTATTCTTTGAGAGAAAAATCCATCAAGGTTCCAATTTAGTTGCATCTAAGTTGTTGATTGGTAGAAATCATATCTTTTATACAAAGTCCTTATTTTTGTAAGGCAAGAAGTCCTTAGATGGTCTAAGGCAAGGGTAGAAAGTCCTTCGGTGTTGAAGGCAAGGATTGAAGTCCTTTTGAGTTGTCAAAGGCAGTTAGTCACCTAGTTGGGGTGCAAGTGAAGTCCTTTGTGGTTTTCAAAGGCAGTGAGTCACCTTGGTGAAGGTGCAGGTTGAAGTCCTTTGTGGTGTTGCAGAGGCAGGAAATTCCACCTTGTGTTGGTGGTGATAGTGAACTCTCAGGTGTATCCTGGGGACTGGAGTAGGCACGTTGCCGAACCAGTATAAAATTTCTGTGTGTGCTTTCTCTCTTCCTACTCTTTTATTATTATTGTTTTTACAATTTATCATTGCATACACACACATAGCATATTGCACAATCTTCATCATCATTAGACTAAGTGCTGAAGGTTAAAGTTTTAACCTTTATCATTTAGAGGACCTTGAAAGTAAATATACTTTCAAGATCTACAAAAGCCTTGTCTATAGGCTAATTTCTGTTTATTACTAACAAACCATTTCCGCTGTGCAAGACAAGTTTATACTTGATCTCTATTTTTTTTTGTTGTAATTTTCAGAAACAGGATTTGTTGGTGTAACGTGATTCAACCCCCTTCTCACGTTTCACTACCTTCATAGTTAAGTTCGTGCGGTCGGAGTTGCCGTGATCCGTAGGACACTGGTCTACCTTGCTGCATCAAAACGAAACCTAACCCTCGTCCGGAAGAATCACAGTATACTTCGAACGGTTGTTTGGGATCCGAAAGCGTCAATACCGGGGTTGAAGTCAGTCTCTTCTTCAATTCCTAAAAACTTTGCTCGCAAGCTTCATTCTACACAAACGGAGCATTCTTCTTGGTGAGCTTTGTCATCGGGGCTGAAATATGAGAAAACCCTTGAATAAATCTCCGGTAATACCCCACAAGTCCTAAGAAACTCCGGATCTCAGTTGCCGTGGTTGGTCGCTCCCACTCTATTACTGCTCTAACCTTTGCTGGGTCCACCGCTATGCCTTCTTGAGATACCACATGTCCCAAGAAATTGAACCTCTCTAAGCCAAAACTCGCACTTAGAGAGTTTGGCATACAGTCTCCGATCGGCCAGAATGCTCAGAACCGTCTTCAAGTGCTCGGCATGCTCCTCCTCTGTCTTTGAGTAGACCAGAATGTCGTCGATGAAGACCACCACAAACCGATCTAAGTATTCCCTGAACACCCGGTTCATATAATCCATAAAAACAGCAGGCGAATTTGTGAGTCCAAAAGACATCACTGTGAACTCAAAATAGCCATACCGCGATCTAAAGGCTGTCTTCGGGATGTCGGATTCCTGAACTCGGATCTGATGATATCCGGACCGTAAATCTATCTTTGAAAACACGGTCGCACCTCGCAGTTGATCCTTTAGGTCGTCTATCCGCGGCAAAGGATACTTGTTCTTGATAGTGACCTTGTTCAACTGTTGATAGTCTATACACAACCGCATCGATCCATCCTTCTTCCTCACGAACAATACCGGTGCTCCCCATGGCGACGCGCTCGGTCGTTTAAACCGTTTCTCTAGTAATTCCTCCAACTGTGCCTTTAGCTCCTTAAGCTCGGCCGGGGCCATCCGATACGGGGCGATGGAGATGGGACCCGCTCCAGGGACGAGGTCTATGGAGAACTCTACCTCCCGCTCGGGCGGAAACTCCAGTATCTCTTCGGGGAATACCTCCGGAAAATTGCAAACCACCCGGATGTCCTCAATTCTCTGCTCTTTACCAACCGTGGCCGAGGCGAACGTGGCGAATTCCTGGGTATAGAGGAACCTTCTAAGTTATGGATCCTACTCTGGTCAAGTTTCTCTAGGTCATCGGGGAAAATGACAGTTTTAGAATCACAAACTAACATAACTGGTTCAATCTCAGCCAATCCATCCCTAGGATAATGTCTAGCCCAGTTAGGGGTATGCATATCAAATCAGCCCTAAAGGTTCTCCCTAACAAAACAAAAGTGCACCCAGAAATGCATGATGAGGTAATAACATGTGAAGAAGTCGGGGTGGATACATGCAAAGTGTATGGTGGGGTAGTAACTGGCAACCTAAGTCTCTCAACGCATGTATTAGCTATAAAAGAATGTGATGCGCCAGAATCATATAAAACAGTTAAAATATCACCGGACAACCTACACTCACCTTGGATCAGCTCTCCCGATGCCCGAGCTTGCTCTGCCATAACCGCGAACACACGAGCTTGACGCGGCTGCTGTTGGTTTCCTCCCTGGGGGCAGAACCTTGCATAGTGTCCCCTCTGCCCGCACGTGAAACAAGCTGGGCAGTCCCCATAATGCATCAGTCTGCATCGACCACAACGGTTCTGTTGTTGCATGAATGGCGCTGGAGGTCTAGCTGCAGGCTCGGCAGGGCGAGCATGCTGAGGTCGCCTAGCCGCAATAGGTCTCGGCAGGGGCGGCGGCCTCCTGTTTTGTTGTTGCTGCCTCTGTTGTGGAGGGAAGTGCTGCTGGGGCGGTTGAGGGCAGAATTGGGGTTGCCTCGGCGGCACTGCCACTCTGAGCCTTCTCTAGTGGTGGTGGAAACGAGGGTGGCGCCTCTGGGGGTGGCCACCGTATTGAACAGGAGGCAGGGCCCTCTGTACCTGGCTAGGACCCGCCTCGTCAAACCTCCTCCTCTTCCCGGCCTCCCGCTCGGCCTCAACTCTCCGCTGGGAGCTCTGCTCTTGGGCTATGCACATGTTCACCAAATCGGCATAGCTTCGGAGTTTGCGGTTCACCATGCGCTCATTCAGATCTGGCGTCAGCCCTTGCTCGTATCTTATGCACTTCCACTCCTCGTCTGGGTTCAGCCGGTAGGTGTGAGAGTAGCAACACAGCCGGTCAAACATGGCCGTGTACTCCAGAATCGTCATGTCCCCTTGTACCAGCTCGAGGAACTCCTTGTCGTTGGCATCCCGCACTGTCCTGGGGAAGTACTTCTCATAAAAGGCTGCTTTGAAGCCTTCCCAGGACAGTTCAGCCCCTGCGGGCTGCAGCACTGGCCGCACGGCCTCCCACCAGGATTCAGCCTGGTCTTTCAGCTCCCGAGTAGCAAACTTCACCTGCTGCGCCTCGGTCAGGGTGAGGTCCTCGAAGATGCGCTCAATGCCTCGGACCCATCCGTCGGCTAAGTCAGGGTCCAGCTCTCCGCGGAAGATAGGGGGAGTTCTCTGCCTAAACTCCATGTACCGGCGGGATTCCTCGTTCCCCGCCTGCAGTTGTCCGCGTCCAGCTTCCATAGCCTGTGCCATTCTCACAGACGCTTCGGCTTGGGCTCTCATAGCTTGAATGGCCTCTTGGAGGTCAAGTGCATCCCGGTGTCGTCGTGGAGGCATCACGTTCAGTCAATACCTGCACAGCCAATGAGTTGATCAAGCTCATGTCAATGCAGATCATTGCAGAAGTAATGGCACATACAACAGATAGATTCAAGGAAAACGGGGCTCAAAGAATGACAAACTAAAGGAAGGAAGCAAGCTCAATCCTCAGGCTCAATTGGACCGAACTGCTCTGATACCAAAAAATGTAACATCCCAATTTATTAACTATGTCATGGACATAATTAACAATTTGCAATGTTACATAACACCCCAAAACCCCAAGTTTTTTTTGGTATGAGTAAAACATATATTTTCGCAACCCGGTGTAAAAGATAAATCGATAGCGACACTCAAAAGCCATGACCAATCAGATTTGATAGCACGAATAGATATCCTGGATAGCGTCTAGAATAATAATGGAAACTGCAAATAATATAATAAAGGCCCATACAACAATGGCCATAATATTACTATTTAACATAAGCATCAAAGTGAAATATCAAAGGTTCAAGTGTATCGGAATCCTGTTTAATACATACTAAAAACATAAGGGAGCTGACATGATCAAAATAGAGAAGTCTAAAAAATCCTGGTCCTAATATACAAAAGAGGACTCAGGTAAAACTGTAGGGTTGTCAAAACATATACATGCCAATACAGAGTCAAATCCCACGCAGGGGTACAAAAAGCTCCAAAAAATAACTTATAAACAAAAGGGAACATAAGTATGGGTCAGCTGCACATCAGTCAGGGGGGTCACGGTCAGCGCATCATCTACTAGCACTCCCGGCATCCTCGCTCATGCCTGAGCACGCGGCAGGGGAAGGCACCTCGGACTCCACTAGGATATAATCGACGTCTGGCCAGGAATCCACCGAATCGTCGCTCTGGTAGCCCTCATCCTCCTCTGGATCCGACTCGACCGACTCCGAAGCGGGAGAAGGTGGCAGTGGAGAGGCAGGCACGCGTGCCGGAGCTGGAGCTGGGACGGGAGCAGGGGCAGGAGAAGGGTACCTCGCAACTAACTCTGGGATGAAGAAACGGTGTACCCCGGAGATGGTGGACGCAATTGTCACCGCACCGGTGGCCGGCGTGTAACTGGCCCAAGCGAAATCATATGTCTCATGGCGCGGCGGCTGCTCCATCTAGAATCGAATCATCATAAAGAGAGAGCGTAAGATAAGGATGTATTAGTGAGTTACTTTGAGCACACGGATCTACGTGCTCGATGTTATCGATTCTAGCCAGTCAAAGTAATACTTGCATCAAACAGAACTTTAATTTTCGCAAAAACTCAAGTGCTTACTTTGACTAGACCAAACAACTTAATGATCCGTCTCTTAGGGAAACCTAAGAGTCTTTCTAAGTTCTCGCGGTTCCCTCAATGTACAAATAATGCTCACCCCTCTCGTATATCATTATAGCCGACCATATCAATCTCATAATTATAGTAATCACAAAATCGGGATTCTAGCAACAATATCAATTATTATGTAACATGTCATAATTTCTCAACATCATTCATACTAGTAAAATATACACAAAGACACTTCAAATTGGCATATCCGATCTCACACAACTTCCCGGATATCCATTCCAACCTTGAGGCGTATACAAATACACCCAACTCCTAGATACCCTCTAATGGCGTATTCGAATGCACCCAACTCCTGAATAGCCAAGGACGGCCTACTCGAATCCACCCATCTCCTAAGTAGCCGATAACAGCGTACTCGAATACACCCAACTCCTAAGTAGCTGAGAAAGGCGTACTCGAGTCCACCCAACTCCTAAGTAGCCATGAAAGGCGTACTCGAATCCACCCAACTCCTAAGTAGCCATTAAACACTTCAACCTTCCAACTCAGTACAACCATATGAAACAGGTACAAGTCTTTACATGTTCAGCTTAATAATCAATTTCATTCCATACTCCTCATAATCTTCGTTATAAACATGAAACTTCGTCATATTATATTCATATTATACTTTATCATCAAACATAGCATATACGATTACACACCATTTACATCATATCTATTTCATTTTCATGCTTCGAGTTCACGAAATAGAAATTATGCCTCTAAGTTCTGCAGAAATTACAGTCTGCTGAAATTCACAGCAGAGGTCGCGCCCTGGCGCGTCAGGGGCGCTGGGGAACCGGAGTTCTGCCTCCTCATGCAGGACTCCATGTTGGCCTTGACCAACCATGCCTCTCCTTTTCCTACTTTCCCCAATCATTCATAAGACATAATCCAAACTCAAAACATACATCAACATCATTAAACATAACTTTTATTTCAAATTTTACCCCATCACATAACCATTTATCACTTAATCAAACACACTAACATACTCCCAGTGAGTTCATGCATAGACTACACTTCAGAACTATTATATATATTCAACATCCTTTCATCTCAATTATCAATTACATATGTATGTGGTTCAGACTTAGAATTGTCATGTTCATAAATGATCTACCTCCCTCAAATATCCAATTTTTAAAACATATGCAAATACACCAAAAGATTTGTTCATTTCTTTAAATAATAAACCAATTCACAAAGACTTCAATTCACAAAGTTAAGAGGGAGTTTAAATGCCCCAAAATACGTTCTATCAAGGTATAACACATAAATAAAAGGGGAAACTAATTTCGGAGTAAAAAGGGGGCACCAAGTTGTTCTGCTGCACATAGCAGGAGAAAGGGCGCTCGGGCAGCCTGTGGGCGCTAGAGCGGCCTCCTCTAGAGTGCCTTGTCCAATTCCACTGGAGACAGGGAGCTAAAGAGGCCCCTAGGTGCTGGAGCGGCCTCCCCTAGGGCGCCTTGCCCAGACTTCTAGAGACAGGGCGCTCGGGCCTCCGTAGAAGGCTAGAGCGCCCGTATTCTGCTGCAAAGTGCAGATTCGCACTCCAACTCCATTTTCTCTTCTGCAACCTCACTCAACTCATCTTCAATCATTCAAACATGCTTAGCTACCTCAAATGCATATCAGAAACTCATACATTTAATTTAAACTCAAAGTTCCACATCATATCCAACACATCAATACACATTATTCACACATTTCAATCTCTCTCACATGCATGCATCATCGCAACACCATAAACACAACATGCAACACATGAACACAATTCCTATGGTTCTGAAATAGCTGAACCAGGAACAAGACTCCAGTAAAATAAGGGATCAATCACCAAGAGAAAGAGGGGGTGTAGCTCACCTTGATGTTGAGGGAATGCAAGGATGGTGGTGGATGCTTGGGAAGGAGTTTGGACTTCTCTCTCTCTCTATGCTGGCCGAAACAAGGAGCTTGGGGGAAGGGGGTGGAGAGCTTCTGATGTGTGTTTGAGGGAGAAATGAAATTGTGTTTAAGGGGGGAGAGTGTGGCCAAGAATTTTAAAGGCCAAGGGGTGGGTATTGCTGTGGTGAGTAAGAAATTGCAATTAAAATTTTGTGGTGAGAGTTTAATAAATTTTAGAAAGCTCTGGGTCCTAAAAAGTTGCTCCGGTTGTGTTTAGGATCAAGCTCAAGCTCTCTCTCAGGTTACTCAATTACTCACTAAACACCCAATATTTAAAATAAGAAAATGACATATGATCATTACGAAAATTCCCTTAATATTATGAGACTCCCAATAAGTCTAAAATAATTATCTCACTACATTATTAATTTCACATTATTTATATATTAAAAGGATTTTTCCCGAAAATTATAAAAATGTGAAATTTAATAATAGTAGCTTTTAAAATCATAATTCTCCAATATTGGTGCGATTATTTTCTAATTATTTTCCAAACACCAATTTGGGACTCTCAATTAAATATTAAGGTCTCAACAAATTTTTTTATAACGATCATTATCTCTCTCAGGGGTTCTCTAGCTCGTACGATAATAATATTAAGTCTGCTTTGCTTCTCAAGCAAACTTAAATTATTATGTAATAACTTATAGCACATATGTAACACTTACTCACCTAACACAAATATATGTACACACATACATATTATATATACACATACAATTTTATATTCACACAACACAAACATATGCGCACATACATATATGAAACTTTATACTCACCTAAGCACCTTTTTGCATTTTTAATATATCACACATTTCATATATATCACTTCAAAATATACACGCACACACACATATATATATATATATGTAAATAAACATAACGCTGGTCTTTCTCTTGAGTAAAGAAATTCACTTAAATATATACATATATACCGGTCACTTAGCATACCCATGGCCATCTCAGGTAACACCATATAATTTCCTCATCATCAACTATAATTAATTCATCATATGCACCACTTGATCATAGAAAAACACATCATAAATTATCACCACATATGTATATATATATATATATATATATATATATATATATGTATGTATATACTAATCTAATCACCAAGTATCGAAATCCGTACCGGCGACCGAAAATACTCGAAAGCAAGAAAATCCCGAATCACGGGTGTTACAAACCGGACGAGGGAGGGGTTCAGAGGTTTAACCGGTTCGACCGGAGGTTTAACCGGTTCGACCGAAGGTGTAACCGGTTCGATCGGAGGTTCAACCGGATATAATAAAATATGTATAAAATATATATTTATCTATAAATATATACATATATGATGAATTATATGCTATAGAAAAATTAAAGTGCATGAAAATTTATAGCATTTGATAAGTTTATAGGTTTAATAGTCCTTAATTTTAATAATTAAAGTGTATTATATATTAAATTTTATTATAAAATAGTTATTAAATTTTAAAAAATTAAAATTTTTATTTTTATATAAGTTGACCGGTTCAACCAGTTTTTATCAGATTTTTACCGGTTTTTCCGGTTTTTGACCGGTTTTCAAAATCCCGATTTTTAAGGCCTACTCGGATCGGACAGGGGTCCAATTCCCGGTTCAACCGGTCGGACCGGCCGGTCCGGTCTGATTTTCAGAACAGTGCAAAATACATTAATAGGTAGCAATACCTCAAAATTCTGAAATCATTGCTCTTGGGCACAAGCATTGACAACTTCATACTTCCCACTCTGTCATATGATAGATATATGCATTAGCTACCAGTATAATTGAGAAGTGTAAACAATGAACAAACACATTCAGTCCAATAACAAGTTGACAATATTGCACATACACAATGTTGAAGTTATCAAAACCAATTAGATGGCACAATGTTGAAGTTTAAAATTTTTTGTTCTTGTCTTTAATTGAAATACCAAGCTAAACAAAGAAAATGATTCCTGCCTAATATTGTTATAATTGTTGGTATATGCCCTAGAGGGCCAATCATAATTGCATTTTATTATGATATTGTGACACTTTATTTTATATATTTATATATATATATATATATATGAGGTATTGTTTTCATTAATTGTTTATTTATTTATTTTAATAAACATTATGATGTCCTTAGAATGGAATAAAGATTAGGTACACAACCTAATAGTGAGACTCCATTCTTAAATGTCCCTAGTCAAGTATTACTATAAACAACAGAACAACAGTACTACGTTGAGACTAGTATGTGTCTGGATTGATAACCTTTTCTCACAGGTTATGGATATGTGATATCAAGTCTGCACATAGCTATATATGGTGATATATATTGGATTGACCCGCCATGAGAACACCACATGGATAGTAATGTGAATGTCATAAGTGATTCACATAGTGATGATGGTACATGTAGTCCTTTGACTTGAAGTTACTGTGATCCGCTGCATGAGGAGTTATGTGCTTTGATACCGTCAAACGTTATCCGTAACAGGGTAATTATAAAGTCGGTCATTAGGCATATCACGAATCATGTGGGCGGTGCGAGTAACGTAGAAAGAATTTGTCCCTCTCACATTACGAGAGATATATCTGTGGGCCCCTTGATGAGTAGGACTGGGTAAATGTATGGCCATACTGAGATGAATTAATGTGTGACATTAATGTCATTTATTTTATCAGTCTACTCGGAGATCAAGAAACTAATGATTTAACTATACAAGATGACTAATTCCATGCTTGTGTTAAATCTGGATATTTGGACAAAGGGACTGAAATGTACGGTAACGTCAATCACGGAAAGGTTATGTCAAACCGTTGACTTTCTTATAACTTGGGTAGCAGTGATGTGTTGCTAGATACCGCTCACTATTTATATTATTTAAATGGGATTTAATAATATTGCCAACGTTGTAAGAACCTATAGGGTCGCACACTAAAGCAGTTTTTATATTGATGCTAAATTAGAATAAATTAGTGTGACTAATTTAATCGGGCTTCATGAGATGGGCCTAGTAAAAAATAAGATTAAATTAGTGTGACTAATTTAATTGGGCCTCCAAGAGATGGAACTAATAAGGATTAGGGTAAAAATTAGTGTGACTAATTTAAATGGGCTTCCATAAGATGAGCCCAACAAGGCTTAGGTTTAGGTCAAGTGTTGGCTATAAATAACACACCTAAGGAGCCTTTTGTGTGGTTGATTTTATATACACTTTAGCCTTCCTCTCTAGAAATCCTTATTTCTCTGTTTCTCGCTACTAGCATAGTGAGTTTCAGAAAAGCATCAAGGTGAGTGTTTGACACTCACAACTGCTGTGTGGATATCTCTAGGCTGTTGCTACACTTGCAACGGAAGAGTTTGACATAGCTCTTTAATTTGTGAAGATTCAAGAATTCAAGAATTGAAGAGTTCAAGATTTGAAGAGTTCAAGAGTTCAAGATTTGAAGAGTTCAAGATTTGAAGAGTTCAAGAATCGAAGAGTTCAAGAATTCAAGATTTCAAGAGTTGAAGAATTCAAGAACAAGAACTTTTGAAGAACTCAAGAACAAGTGTTGTTTGCAAATTGTATTGTGATAACGCTTCAACAGGTAATTCATAGATGAATCATGTTCATTCACATGGGTTCTTGGGTTGGAATTGCATAAAAATTTTTGTTTTCCGCTGCGCCTTTATGCGTGATTTCCCAACAGTGGCATCAGAGCATCTTGTGAAAACATGGTTCTCTTGAAAGAACTATATATTGTTTATATGATAAACACGTTTTTTTTTATGAAAGAAGCGTTTTTGATCACATGGTGATGTAATTTGCGCAATATATATGTTATGAGATAACATTGTTTTGTATTCTTGCCGATAAGGATTTGTGAAAAAGATTCAAGAGTTGAATCCTTGTTTTTTTGAAATCCTTATTTTCGAAATCCTTGTTTTTTGAAATCCTTATTTTCGAAATCCTTGTTTTCGAAGCTAATCCTTATTTTCGAAGTTCATACTTGTTTTTCGAAAAGTTTGGTGTTTGATCATCTTTTTCGAAAATTTCTTGTTGTTTTCTTGTTGATTTTCGAAAATGACATGATGGATGGCTAGGATTCATTTGATTTGATCTTGTTTCCTTTTTAGTGACAAATAGATGTGATATGTTGATATCATATCTTTTTCAAATTTGGAAATCTTTTAATTAATGAGATTAATTAAGAGAGAATATGTATATCATATCTTTTTCAAATTTGAGAATTTTTAATTAATTTGATTAATTAAAATTCAAATATATATATATATATATATATATATATATATATATTTATATGGGATATATTTTTCAAATTTGGAAATATTTTAATTAATGAAATTAATTAAGGGATATTTGATATCATATCTTTTTCAAATTTGGAAATCTTTTAATTAATGAGATTGATTAAAAGAGATATGTGTATCATATCTTTTTCAAATTTGGAAATCTTTTAATTAATGAGATTAATTAAAGGGGATATATGTATCATATCTTTTTCAAATTTGGAAATCTTTAATTAATATGATTAATTAAATTTCGCATATATATAAATATACCATATCTATATTTCAAATTTTGAAATCTTTTTAATTAATGGTTAATTAAATCGGATATTTCAAATTTGAAAATCGTTTTAATTAATGAGATTGATTAAATCGAATTGTATACATATGGTTTGTCTGTCACGGATTCAAGAGTCATTTCAATAATTTGTTTTATATTCCGAAAACGTTTTGTGCTTAAAGCAATAAAATCGTTTTAAATATAAAGCATTCGTTTTAAAATAGATTAAATGATTTAAAGTATTTCTTTTAACATGTCATGGGATGCATGTTTATATGTCCTCATATGCTTTATTCATTTTATTCTATCATGTTGCATTTACATGTTATACATATATGTATGAGATACATATATGAATGTTATGTGTTAAATGGTTTAACACTACATGGTGAGATCAATTTATGAAAAACCCCTTATTGTAAAATATTAAGTCATGATAGCCTTCCGATGCATAGCACTCGTCAAGACTGTTATCGATGTAGTGTGGGTCTGCCAAAGCAGGGCACTCTTATCTATGGCAGTAAGGCGCGATAGGACAAGCAAGTAATGTCCGACTGCTAGCCATTGGGTTTGACTTAACTAAGTGAGATTCAATAGGATTGAGAGGCTTAGAGGCAACGACAGTTGGGCTTTAATTCATAAGATGAATTAGAATAAGGTGTTATTCACCCAACTATCCAAGAATTGTATAAGATACAATTGGAAAGAGTTTCCTACCTAAATAGTCGAAACTTTAAGCGATCAACCAAAGTTGACTTAAAGCTAGATGAAATATAGATCTTGGCCCACTATAAAATATTCCAAAAGAAAATTTTACGAATCAATGTAGAGGGTCATTGATTTGAGTAAAATAGTGGGAGCAATATTTAATTAAAGTCCTAATTAAATATTATCTGTCATGATACTCACTCTGCATATTTTCTTTCTGTAGTTACTATGGCATCACACTCTTCTGCTAATCTGTCATTGCGATCTATCCTTGAGAAGGATAAGTTGTCTGGAATAAACTTTTTGGACTGGTATAGAAACTTGAGGATTGTCTTCAAGCATGAAAAGAAATTCTATGTCCTCGAGGAACCTGTTCCTCAGGCACCAGCTGCAACTGCTTCTAGGGCTGATAAGGATGCTTATAAGAAGCATTAGGATGACGCCTTGGATGTCAGTTGTCTCATGCTTGCTACCATGACCCCTGAGTTGCAGAAACATCATGAGAGCATGGAGGCGTACGATATGATCGTACACCTCAAGCAACTCTATCAAGGGCAATCAAGGCATGAGCGGTTTGAAGCATCTAAAGCTCTTTTCAGCTGCAAGATGTCAGAAGGAAGCTCCGTAGGTGCTCATGTGCTCCAAATGATTAGATACATTGAGAACCTTGAGAGGTTGGGCTTTCCTTTGGGCCAAGAGTTGGCCACTGACCTGATCTTGCAATCATTGTCTGAGTCATATGGACAGTTCGTTATGAACTACAACATGAATGACATTAATAAGACCTTGCCTGAATTGCTGAGCATGTTGAGAACAGTTGAGCAAAATATTAATAAAGGCAAAGGCAAGGCAATCTTGATGATTCAAGATGGAAAGGGCAAAAAGAAGAGACACAACAAGACCAAGGGCAAGGGAAAGGGCAAAGGCAATGAGATTGCAAAGCCAAAAGCCTTGAAGCCTAAGGGTGGTGTGTCTAAAGAGGGCACCTGCTTCCATTGCGGTGGGACCGGACATTGGAAGAGGAACTGTGCAAAATACCTGGAAGAATGCAAGAAGAACAAAGGAAATGAGACTTCCGCTTCAGGTATTTTTGTTATAGAAGTCAATTTATCTACTTCTGCATCATGGGTATTGGATACTGGATGTGGTTCTCACATTTGCACAAATGAACAGGTGCTAAGTGAGAGTAGATCGTTGACAAAGGGCGAAGTCAGCCTACGAGTGGGAAATGGAGCAAGAGTTGCTGCATTAGCTGTAGGAAATTATAATTTGACTTTGCCCACTGGGCTTGTAATTCAGTTGAAGAATTGTTACTTTGTTCCTGCCATTAGCAGAAACATCATTTCTATTTCCAGTTTGGATAAACTTGGTTTTAGTTTTATAATTAAGAACGAATGTTGTTCAATTTATTATGATGATGTCTTTTATGGTAGTGCACCTATGATTAATGGACTTTACGTTCTTGATCTTGAAACGCCCATCTATAACATTAATACTAAGAGGTTCAAATCAAACGAATTGAATCCTTCTTACCTTTGGCATTGTCGTTTAGGCCATATAAATGAAAAGCGCATTTCAAAACTCCATAAAGATGGATTATTGGACTCATTTGATTATGAATCATATGAGACATGTGAATCTTGTTTATTGGGAAAAATGACTAAGGCGCCATTCACTCACAAGGGTGAAAGGGCCAGTGAGCTTTTGGGCCTTATACATACAGCTGTGTGCGGACCCATTAGTACCTCAGCCAGAGGCGGTTTTCAATACTTCATCACATTCACTGATGACTTCAGTAGATATGGATATGTGTATCTCATGAGACACAAATCAGAATCCTTTGAAAAGTTCAAGGAGTTCAAGAATGAAGTAGAAAACCAACTTGGCAAGAGTATTAAAATCCTTCGATCGGATTGAGGAGGTGAATACTTGAGTCAAGAGTTTGATGACTATCTGTGAGAGTGTGGGATATTATCTCAACTCACTCCTCCTAGAACGCCACAGTGGAATGGTGTTTCTGAGAGAAGAAATCGAACATTGTTGGACATGGTTCGATCAATGATGAGTCATGCAAACCTTCCAAATTCTTTCTCGGGACATGCTGTGTTGACAACAGCACTTACACTTAACCGTGTTCCAACCAAGACGGTAGAAAAGACACCATATGAGATGTGGACTGGTAGACGACGCAGTATGTCTTTTATGAAGATTTGGGGTTGTGAAGCTTATGTGAAACGTCAGGTCTCTAATAAGCTTGAACCTAAATCTGAAAAGTGCTTTTTTGTGGGGTATCCTAAAGAAACCAAGGGATACTATTTCTACAACCAATCTGACAACAAAGTGTTTATTGCGCGAACTGGTGTATTCCTTGAGAAGGAATTTATTGGAGCCAGTGGGAGCAAAGTAGAAATTGAAGAAGTACTTCAACCACAAGAAGAAACTTTACCGGAGGTGGAACAAGAGCAGAGTACACAAGTTGTTGTAGTACAAGAGCCTGCTTAAGTAACACAAGAACCACGTAGGTCAGACAGAATACGTCGCCCACCTAAGAGATATGAATTTCTCAGGACTCAACAGGGTGATGTACTGCTCATGGATCAAGATGAGCCTGTTACCTATCAGGAGGCCATTACTGGACCTGATTCTGAAAAGTGGCTAGAAGTCATGAAATGTGAGATGGACTCCATGTACACTAACCAGGTGTGGACCTTGGTTGATCAACCTGAAGGGGTAAAACCCATAGGTTGCAAGTGGGTTTTCAAGAAGAAAACTGACATGGATGGTAATGTGATTACCTTCAAGGCAAGATTGGTTGCAAAGGGTTTCAAGCAAACTCATGGTGTAGACTATGATGAAACTTTTTCACCTGTCGCTATGCTTAAATCCATTCGGATTTTACTTGCTATCGCTGCATACTACGATATGAGATATGGTAGATGGATGTCAAGACTGCTTTCGTTAATGGAAATCTCCTTGAGGATGTGTACATGACACAACCCGAAGGTTTTGACATCGGAGACGATGCTGCAAAAGTATGCAAGTTACAGCGATCAATCTATGGATTGAAGCAAACTTCTAGGAGTTGGAATCTTCGTTTTGACGAGACTGTAAGACAGTTTGGATTCGTTAAGAACGAAGATGAACCTTGTGTTTATAAGAAGGTTAGTGGGAGCACAGTTGCATTTCTGGTCTTGTATGTGGATGACATACTTCTCATTGGAAATGACATCCCGACTTTACAGTCTATTAAGACTTGGCTTGGGAACTGTTTTTCAATGAAGGACTTAGGCGAAGCTACTTACATATTGGGTGTAAGGATCTATAGAGATAGATCAAACAGATTGCTTGGCCTAAGCCAAAGTACATACATAGACAAAGTGTTGAGACGCTTTAAGATGCATGATTCAAAGAAAGGGTTCTTGCCTATGTCACATGGTGTGACACTCTCAAAGGCCCAATGTCCCGTTTCTCAAGCCGATAGGGATCGGATGAGTAAGATTCCATATGCATCTGCAATTGGATCTATCATGTATGTTATGTTATGTACACGACCAGATGTCTCGTATGCTTTGAGCATGACGAGCAGATACCAGTCAGATCCAGGTGATGGTCACTGAACAACCGTCAAGAATATCCTTAAGTACTTGAGAAGAACTAAGGACTCATTCTTGGTATATGGCGGTGAGGAAGAGCTTGTTGTAAAGGGTTACACTGACGCTAGCTTCCAAACCGATAAAGATGATTCCAAATCGCAATCAGGTTATGTGTTTTGTCTTAATGGCGGGGTTGTGAGCTGGAAGAGTTCAAAGCAGGAGACAATCGCCGATTCTACTACAGAGGCCGAGTATATTGCTGCCAGTAATGCAGCAAAAGAGGCCGTTTGGATCAGAAAGTTCATTACTGAACTTGGTGTGGTTCCGTGCATTGAGGACCCTGTGGCTCTCTATTGTGACAATAATGGAGCCATTGCACAGGCTAAGGAACCTAGATCTCACCAGCGATCCAAACATATACTCAGGCGCTATCATCTATTATTCGAGAGATTATCGATAGAGGAGTTATAAAGATATGCAGAGTGCCAACTGATGATAACATCGCTGACTCACTGACCAAGCAACTTCCTCAGCGGAAGCATGATGGGCACACTAGATCATTAGGCATTAGAGATATGTCGGATTGGCTCTAGTGCAAGTGAGAGTCTGTTAGTATATGCCCTAGAGGGCCAATCATAGTTGCATTTTATTATGATATTGTGACACTTTATTTTATATATTTATATATATATATATATGAGGCATTGTTTTCATTAATTGTTTATTTATTTATTTTAATAAACATTATGATGTCCTTAGAATGGAATAAAGATTAGGTACACAACCTAATAGTGAGACTCCATTCTTAAATGTCCCTAGTCAAGTATTACTATAAACAACAGGACAACAGTAATACGTTGAGACTAGTATGTGTATGGATTGATAACCTTTTCCCACAGGTTATGGATATGTGATATCAAGTCTGCACATAGGTATATATGGTGATATATATTGGACTGACCCGCCATGAGAACACCACATGGATAGTAATGTGAATGTCATAAGTGATTCTCATAGTGATGATGGTACATGTAGTCCTTTGACATGAAGTTACTGCGATCCGCTGCATGAGGAGTTATGTGCTTTGATACCGTCAAACATGATCCGTAACAGGGTAATTATAAAGTCGGTCATTAGGCATATCACGAATCATGTGGGCGGTGCGAGTAACGTAGAAAGAATTTGTCCCTCTCACATTACGAGAGATATATCTATGGGCCCCTTGATGATTAGACTGGGTAAATGTATGGCCATACTGAAATGAATTAATGTGTGACATTAATGTCATTTATTTTATCAGTCTACTCGGAGATCAAGAAACTAATGATTTAACTATACAAGATGACTAATTCCATGCTCGTGTTAAATCTGGATATTTGGACAAAGGGACTGAAATGTACGGTAACATCAATCACGAAAAGGTTATGTCAAACCGTCGACTTTCTTATAACTTGGGTAGCAGTGATGTGTTGCTAGATACTGCTCACTGTTTATATTATTTAAATGGGATTTAATAATATTGGCAACGTTGTAAGAACCTATAGGGTCGCACACTAAAGCAGTTTTTATATTGATGCTAAATTAGAATAAATTAGTGTGACTAATTTAATCGGGCTTCATGAGATGGGCCTAGTAAAGAATAAGATTAAATTAGTGTGACTAATTTAATTGGGCCTCCATGAGATGGAACTAATAAGGATTAGGGTAAAAATTAGTGTGACTAATTTAAATGGGCTTCCATAAGATGAGCCCAACAAGGCTTAGGTTTAGGTTAAGTGTTGGCTATAAATAACACACCTAAGGAGCCTTTTGTGTGGTTGATTTTATATACACTTTAGCCTTCCTCTCTAGAAATCCTTATTTCTCTGTTTCTCGCTACTAGCATAGTGAGTTTCAGAAAAGCATCAAGGTGAGTGTTTGACACTCACAACTGCTGTGTGGATATCTCTAGGGCGTTGCTACACTTGCAACGGAAGAGTTTGACATAGCTCTTTGTGAAGATTCAGGAATTCAAGAATTGAAGAGTTCAAGATTTGAAGAGTTCAAGAGTTCAAGATTTGAAGAGTTCAAGATTTGAAGAGTTCAAGAATCGAAGAGTTCAAGAATTCAAGATTTCAAGAGTTGAAGAATTCAAGAACAAGAACTTTTGAAGAACTCAAGAACAAGTGTTGTTCGCAAATTGTATTGCGATAACGCTTCAAAAGGTAATTCATAGATGAATCATGTTCAATCACATGAGTCCTTGGGTGGGAATTGCATAAAAAATTTTGTTTTCCACTGCGCCTTTATGCGTGATTTCCCAACAATAATTGGCACGGCTTAATAATAAAACATAAAAAGAGCAATATTTAGTGTGTTTTCATGGCCTTTCAGTTGAAATAATACATCCACAACCAATCCCTAGTGGGCCTAGAAAGGAATACTCATTTTCATTATCAATGACACGTGCATGCATTATTAAACTGATTTTTTATCAACCAAGACCCATAAATTATTGTATTAATGTTAATCCTCATTTTTTACTTTTAGATGGAATAATCAAGTTGAATAGAAGTTGAGATATGAATAAGCTTATCTTAGCAAGATGTCCATGGATTTTTTGATTTATTATGAACCTAAAATAAGAATTAGACACTCCAAATCAATCTCCAAAACATTCAGCTAACATAAACTATCACAACATTCAAAATAATTAAAAAAACAAAGAATCATTGTAACAAATTATTCAAACACCATCTCATTCCATGGAAGATAAAAAACTGCAAAAAAATGACATATGGTTTATATAAAGGACAATCTATCATAATTCTAATCTATCTAGCTATAATGCTTGCATCAATAATGCACAAAAAATATAAATCTGAGCAAGAGATGTTGCAATCTAGATTCTCATTATTTGCTAAGACATTGTGTAAATATATATCATCATGTGAAAATTTCCAAAACTAATATAAAAAAAAAATTTAAATATGACACATAACAACATTCAATGATGGTATAATGTTAAAGAAATGCTCAACATAGTGCCTAGATTAGTATTAATTTTAGACCTACCTTACCTTATTTTTATGTGGCCTAATCATTTGGAGGTGAAGATATTGTATAAACTTGCCTTAGCAAGAGCTTCTAGAATGGGGAAAGGAAGCAAGGTTTTGAATGATTTAATAGATGGGTTTTATGGACCAGTCTTATCAGTGGAAGTGAGATTAAAGATAAATCAAAACCACCCAAATCTTGAAGGAGGATAAGTCAATTAGCAGAGCTATCAGTTTCACTTACACATGAATCCATTTAGAGAGAATAGTTTACATCAATATAATATTTTGATAATCTTATGAGAGCATACTCAAGAATGCTACACAAGATTCTAAGAACGTAGTAATCTTCTAAACTTCAATAAGCATTTACAATAAAGCTAACACTAAGATAAAAGAACGCCTTCTCAAAGTAAAGTACATAATTGATTGTTAAAATTAAAAGAAGAAATGACTAATACTTATATTTTACCCATATGTTGCAAAAAAAAAAAGCAGAGTCAGGACACTTATACGGTAAAACTTAAATTAAGAAATAGAGCTCCAAAACTGAAGCTAAAATAAAAAAGAATGACCAATCGAAAAAGAACAACCAATATTAAACCAATTAAAGAAGAGTTTTAACCATATGCATATGGGGCTACTATATGTGCAATTTCTGTTGACAGACTTGTAAACAATGGGATTAGCAACTCTTTTATTGTATTCCATCATAAATACATAAATTTGAAAAGGTTATTTTGTGGACACATCAAATAAAGGTTGATGTAATGCTACAAGAGGGCAATTTGGACAATGACATTATTAGTGGAGAGAAAGGCCACGCAGAAACGGTTAGAGAGGCAAGACACGTGCAAGGAAATGATGAATTCTCCCACATGGGCAGAAGAAAAAGAGAGCGCATAACTAACTCTCGGTTGAGGGGATTTGTAGTGGGATGATATAAGGATGGTAGTGCTTCTTGGAAGAGCTAAGCCTGGTAATATTATGTAAATTCCCTGTGGAATTCTTCTTCTTTCCCCTTGCTGAGCCTTGACTCCAATCTCTAATGATCTTGCAGATTAATCATTTGAGGTCGATAGAACAAGCCTATATTGATATGCATTATTACTTTTTGTTTTGAGTATATTTTTTCGTGTGTTATCTTTGGTTAATTTCCATTCCTAGAGTTGTTTACTCTTATTCACTCATACTTATACTGAGCTTCGGTTGATTGTGTTAATCCACTTCATACTCCATTTTAAGGCATTACATTTGGTGCTTTCATTCCCACTATGGCGAAAGGTACCAGATTGAAAGAATTAAGTGCAAATGTAGAATCGTTGAGCTCGGAGTTAGCTCGCTTGGTAGATATTCTACAACAAAAGGAGACAGCTACAGATGAACGTTTAGAGCTTATTGAAACAACTATAAACACATTGTAGCAAGCGTCAGTGAATTCTTTCCCCCGCGGTGGTTAGAACTCAGGCGACATCAACAGCCGACACCACTGTGCACGTCGATTTTCCGCGATTTGACGGAGCTGATGTTCTGAATTGGATCTTCTGAGTTGAACAATTTTTTGAGTATTATCAAACCCTAGATGAACAAAGGATAGCTCTAGCTTCAATTCATTTTGAGAAAGAAGTGGTCCCCTGGTTCCGGATGACACAACGAACAAATACAATCCGCTCATGGCAGATGTTGACGAGAGGTTTGGAGTCACAATTTGGACCATCAACATTTGATTACCCAAGGTCAGATCTATTTACGGTAGTTCAAAATAATTATGTCCATTAGTATTATATGGAATTTATGGCACTAGCTAATAGGACACATGGGGTATCGGGAGAAGCTTTAATCGACTGTTTTGTTGGGGGTCTGAAGCAAGAGATTAAAAGGGAGGTTATAACCCAAAACCCAGGTACTCTAGTCTAATGAGAGTCTATGCCTTAACCAAATTGTATGAGGACAAAGCAGACATCAAACCCAAACAACCCCTTTGGACTACATGACCTTACTACAACCCAAGACTAAACACATACACAAACCTAAACACCACACCCCTGAACCCCAGAACACCACCACTCCTACAATTACCACCACCAAAAAACTAATACAAACCTACAACAAAGACAAAACCCAATCAGAAAAATGAATTCATTTGAAATGCAGAGGAGGAGGGAACAAGGATTGTGTTTCACTTGTGATGAGAAGTATTCATTTGGACATAAATGCCCTAACAAACAGATGTTGCTGCTGCATATGGAAGAGGAGGGAGAAGAGGAAGTGTTTTATGATTTGACTGAGGAATTGGCAGCAGGGAGCAGTGAAGGAAATGGCACATGAGTAGAAAGCCCCAGGCAGATGCTTTATTTGAATGCATTTGAAGGAGGCTTGGGAGCAAATGTTATGCGATTCGAAGGGACAATTCAAGGGTTACCTATAAAGATATTGCTGGATAGTGGCAGATTGGATAGTTTTATAAATACTAGAATTGCCCATTTTCTGAAACTGCCAATAAGTGTGAAACCCGAGTTTCTTGTGCTGGTAGGAAACAGTGAGACTTTGAGGACTGGAGAGTATATAGCTGACTTACTTGTCTCTATCTAAGGGAACGATCTCTTTGTGTCAGTTTTTTTATTGAAAGTACCAGCAACAGATTTGGTACTAGGGGCATCTTGGTTGAAGAGACTAGTGAACCATGCAGCCAACTATAGGGACATGTTGTTCACTTTCTACTGGCAAAACAAAAGAGTGTTGTTACAAGGCTTGAAAGAGGAGAAACCATCAGTAGCGGAGTTCCATCAATTGATAAGGATGGCACAAACAGATGGAATCAATGAGTTATTTGCACTGCTAGTAAAACCAGTTGCAGAAGAGAAATTGCCAATTCTGGAGGAAATGGATGAAAGCTTGCATTGTTGCTCCATACTTATGCAGCAGTATTTGACAAACCAGTAGGGCTGCCACCCCAGAGGTCTCATAACCATAACATACCTTTAATTAAAGGAGCGAAACCTGTCAATTCCAGGCCTTGCAGACAGCCCCATAGCCAGAAAGAACAGATTGAAAAGATGGTTCAAGAGATGTTAGATGAAGGAATTATCCAGCCTAGTTCGAGTCCCTTTGCATCCCCCACAGTGCTGGTAAAAAAAAGGATGGATCATGGAGATTCTGCACGGATTATAGGGCTCTAAATGCAATAACAGTGAAAGACAAATTCCCAATGCCAACAGCGGATGAGTTACTCGATGAATTACATGGAGCAAAGTTCTTCTCTAAATTAGACCTCCAATCTGGCTACCACTAGATACTAGTACAACTTGAAGATAGATATAAAACAACCTTCAAGACTCACCAAGGATTGTATGAATGGATCGTTATGCCATTTTGCCTGTCAAATGCACCAGCAACTTTTCAATCATTGATGAATGCAGTGTTTAAAGGAGCTTTGAGGAAGTTTGTACCAGTTTTTTTTATGATATTTTGGTTTACAGCAGGAGTTGGCATGATCATTTGCAACACTTGGAGATAGTATTGAAGCTGCTGAAGGAACACCAACTATTTGCTAAATTTTCCAAGTGTTCATTTGGCTCAGCAGAGGTAGAATATCTGGGGCATGTAGTCTCGGGCAAAGGAGTACAAATGGATAATTCCAAGGTTCAAGTTGTGCTGGAATGGCCAATCCCAAAGAATTTAAAGCAACTAAGAGCATTTCTTGGTTTAACAGGATATTATAGACGTTTCATCAAGAATTATGCATCTATAGCAGGACCTCTCACTAACCTACTGAAGAAGGACAATTTCAGCTGGAGTGAATTAAGTCAGCAAGCTTTTGATAACCTGAAGAAAGCGATCACGGAGGGGCTAGTATTGGCGCTGCCTGATTTGTCCCAGAAGTTTATTTTGGAGACAGATGCATCTGGTTGTGGGATTGGATCGGTCTTGAGTCAAAACGGTCATCCCATAGCATATTTCTCGAAGAAAATGAGCCCTAGAATGCAAAAACAGGGAGCCTATGTAAGGGAATTATATGCTATCACAGAATCCTTGGCCAAGTTCAGACACAACCTTGTGGGCATAAATTCACAATTAAAACAGATCGGCAAAGTTTGAAGCATTTGATGGATCAATCTTTACAAACACCTCAACAACAAGCATGGCTTCACAAGTTTTTAGGCTATGATTTTCGAATTGAATATAACGCGGGGAAAGAAAACATAGCAGCAGATGCTTTGTCGAGGGCCTGCTTCATGGCATGGAGTCATCCTAGATGTGATCTAATTGAAGAAATTAAAAGGGCGCAGGGAAACGATGAAGAGTTCCAAGAACAACAAAAAGTTAGGGGAGAAGACAATAGTAGTTGGTCTGAAAGAGAGGGATTAATTTACAAAAATGGCAAGATCCTGGCGCCAAGAAGGGAAGCCATAATTGCGAAGATTTTAAAGGAATTTAATTCATCACCAGTCAGGGGACATGCAGGAGTCAAGAGAACAGCAGCCAGGGTGGGTAATAATTTTACGTGGCAAGGAATGCACAATCATATCAGTAAGTTTATCAGCCATTGTGACGTGTGCCAGAAAGCAAAAACTTTGCAAACATCACCAGCAGGCCTTTTGCAACCTATGCCAATTGCAGAGAGAATTTTGGATGATATTGGTATGGATTTTATCATAGGGCTACCCAACTCGAATGGCTTCATAGTGATCATGGTGGTAGTAGACATGCTATCAAAGTATGCTCATTTTGTTCCCCTCAAAAGTGACTACACAGCTCAACAAGTGGCTTATGCATTCTTCCACAATGTAGTTAAACATCATGGAATACCCCAATCAATTGTCTCGGATAGGGACAAAGTTTTTACAAGCAAGTTTTGGAAGTAATTTTCAAGCTCCAAGGCACATCTCTAATTATGTCATCAGCATTCCACCCGGAATTTGATGGCGAAACATAAGCCGTGAACAAGATATTAGAGATGTATCTCAGATGTTACACATATGACCAGCCCTAGCTTTGGTCAAAAGCTTTGTCATGGGAAGAACTTTGGTACAATTCAGCTAAACAAACAAGCATCGGGATGTCACCATTTCAGGCTGTGTATGGCACACCAGCCCCTACAATTACAAACTACATGGTGAGTAATGGAGATCCATCTCAGGTCTAACAGCAGCTCATGGATAGAGACTACTTACTACAGCAACTAAAAGGGAATTTGGAGAAAGCTCAAAGCCAGATGAAGTACCAAGCTGATAAGAAAAGAGTTGACAGAGAATTCTCCGTGGGAGAATTAGTTTTAGTGAAATTGCAGCCATATAAGCAACACTCGCTGCGATTGAGAAGAAACCGAAAGCTAAGTTTGCGATATTTCGGTCCTTTTGAAATTGAAGAAAGAATAGGGAAGGTGGCATACAGACTAAAACTACTAGAGGAGGCCAGAATACTGTAACAAACCCAATTGAAAGAGAGCAGTAAAACAACACATTTTACTTACACATATAGAAGAAGGGGTGGGAAAAATAAATGACTGAGTGGAGGGGAAAAATAAATGATTGTTATAGAAGGGACATATATATAGAAAAAAGAATAGTGGAAAAAGAATGGGGAAATCAGTGGAGTGAGAATTTGGGGAAAGAGATGTGGCCTCTCAATGCCACTACGTTACATTTATGGTTTTTCATATTCTCATTCACAGTAATAATACTACCATCTACCTATTCTCTTCACCTTCTCTTCTACACTCTCTTACTCTCCCTAGCTTTCTCTCTGCATTCTACTGTTTTCATAATTCATTCACTGTTACATTAGAGATACTATAACAATTGGTATCAGATTTCGATCCTTGGGCTTCTTCCTGTGGATGGTTTCCACTCGTTCGACGGTGACAATGGAGAATAGGGTTGAGGGACTGGAGCGTCAGGTGCAGGACCAGACTAGAATGTTAGAAACAGTGCTGCAGCAACTAGCGGACCTCACAACGCAGCTTCCAAACCAAAATCCACCTAATACTACGAATCCGGAGACGGAGGATAATGTTTCTGTGGCTGATGACACTTGCGACGGTGGTCGCGTCGGTAAGTAGCGTCAGGGCCCAAACTACCATGGCTGGGACGGGGGTCGAAGGTTAGAAGTGCCTACGTTCGATGGGAATGACTTACATGACAGGTTAGTTTGAATCGATCGATACTTTCGTGCGAACAATGTTCCAACAGAGGAAAGATTGAACCATGCGGTGACGGGGCTACACGGTGAGGCGTTGACATGGTTTGAGTGGTGGGAAATGCAAACTGCGTTTCACACATGGCGCTGTCTCCATGAGGACATTGTGAAACATTTCGATCCGGGGTCGGATCTGAACCCTATGTCGCCTCTGTTGCAGGTGCGGCAGGTCGGAACCATGATGGAGTACCGGCGGGAATTCGAGCTAGCATCGCGTTCATTTCAGAGCTTGGGACCGATGACCCTTATGTGCATTTTCCATGAGGGATTGAATGAGAAAATCAGATCTCAGATTACGGTGAAGAAATTTGAGACATTACAGGACCTGATGGATCGTGCCATGGAGCTGGAAGCTCGTCTCCATGCTTGGACAACGGATGCAGGAGAACGAACGGGCGCGGGCAACACACGGGCCACGTGGGGGGGACTCAGATCATCCAATTGGGCCCGACCCACCCCACGCTCTCCTAACATTCATTTACAACCACACCCAATACAACCAGCTTCAGGAGTACTTAAGTCTACACCAACAACGCTACCTCAGACGGGACAGGCCCCAATGCGGTTGCAGGTTCCTCAGGGTCTAAAAATCCATCCCGATGGATTTCCAATGATGAATTGGCTGAGAGACGTCGGAAGGGTCTTTGTTTTCGTTGTGGTGACAAATGGGACCCTACTCACTCTTGCAAGTACCGCCACCAATGACTTGTAATCTTAGGGGAAGACGAGGACTGATAACGTATATTTGATAACGTGGTTTTTGCCAATATTTTATGCCCTTAATTTGGATGATTGTATGCATTTCTTTACTCTATTTTAGCCTTTTATTGTATTTAATACAATTTGGATTTATTTGGGACTTAATGAGAATAAAGGCTAAAGTAATAAGTTTTATGATGTGTTTGCAATTCAAGGATGACCCTTGCACTTGATCTTTGGTATTTTATGTTTTTGGTGCAGGCCATAGGAATTATTGGAGCAGCAGACATCAGGAACTGAGTAAGAAGCGGAGCAGTGAAGCCAGGTCGGGATCGAGCGCCCCAACGGCCAGACGGCGCTCCAGCGCTCGAGCCTCATCAGAACCTATCACATGCATTTCTTTTATAGCGCCCTGGCGCGATATTAGCGTCCCAGCGCCGCGCCGCAATTCTGTTCCTGCAGAGACCAATCTGCAAGGCCGAGTTGGGGGCCCAATTGCTAGGGCTTTGAGGCCGCTCACTCTATATAAAGCATGCTAATGCCTCCAGAAAACACACATTTTCATATCTTTAATTTCTTTTATGTTCTTTCACATCTCTTACTATTTCTTTTCCTAGTTTCTTACTTTTCAAACCCTAGGCTTTTTAGTTAGAGTTTATTTCCTCCATTAGGATTCCATTTTACTTTCCTAGTTGTTCTCTAGCTTTCTCCATTGTTTATTTTCAAACGTTATTCGTCAAGCCTTTTGGGTTTTGTAAGTTACTTTTACAATTAATTCAGTTATTCATTCTTCAATCTTTCCAATTTGCATTTATATTCCATAGTCTTTGTTTTCTTTACTTTTCTCCTTATTGTTCAAGTTATTTAATTCCTTCATTCCATCTTTGATTTTAATTTCAATTTATTTCTGCCCTTATACTTCCTCCATGAGTAACTAAGTCTCTTGGTGGTTTATGAGGGTGTGAACATCATTGGGGTAAATTGAGGCTTTGTTCTTAATCTTGCATAAGTTTTCATTATCATCCTTGGCATATAATTTGAGATCTTAAATTGTGTGTGTTTACCCTTTGTCTTGGCTTACTCGATTAAGTTAGGCTAATTCATTGGCATGTGTTCATGTGTTAGTTGATCAATTGATGCATGACATATTAGGAATTGGTAATGATTAATTAATTGGTTGATTAGTCTCTTTAATTAGATTAATGTGATTAGCTTAAAAAGATTGTTGAAAATGAAACTAAAGGTAAGATCTCACTGATTAATCTTGTTCTAGGCAATCAATCCTTAGAATCACAACAATAGGGTTAGATCTAACTCTGGCGTAATTAATCAACTCATGCATTCTTTTGTAGCCAATGATACACGCCCTAATGAATGTTCTACCTCATAAACCACTGTTTTTATAATTCCAAATTTACATTCTTGCATTCGAACAAAAACCCCCAATTTGTGACAACCCTCATACGACTAGTCTTGTGCAATGCTTCCTTAGCCATTCCTTGTGAGAAATGACCCTGGTTTCCACTAAACTATATTAGGGGAACTTCGTTTTATAAATAATTAAATTTATGGGAGTTTCGACGCTCACCCATCAAGGACATTCTCAAGGGATTCGTTGAGGAAGTTTCCGTAGATGAAAAAGGAGTGCAGATGGCAGAGTTTCCACTCCACCTCTCTTCCTTAAGTTCTTGGGGATTGACGTCGCACAACATGCTAAAAGTGCGCGTCACGATTAAGGTAAGGAGGTGATAATTCTAGTGGACCCTGGAGCTGAGGCGAATTTTCTTTCTCCTACTCCTATTACTGTTTTGGGTTTGTCTCTGGTGCAGCGATATCCATTCCGAGTGGAGGTGGGGAATGGAGCCATTGAACAAGGGTTAGGGGTCTGCGAAAAGGTGCTGATCCTGGTGCAAGGCATCTCGATTCAAGAAGATTTTTTGGTGATGAATTTGGGGCGCTCAGAGGTTGTCCTAGGCGCAGGCTGGGTTGCAAGCCTGGGTGTGTTTGAGGGTGACTATCGAAACCTGTCCTTGCGCTGAATGAAGGATGGTTCGATGGTGACCTTGCAGGGAGATCCAACTCTGGGTCGAAGTCAGGCCAGTGCTAAAGTGGCCTTGCATGCCTTGAAGAATGACGAAGAAGGCTTTATAGTGACTCCTCGTTTTTTCTTCGGGGACTCAATGGAACAACTCCATTTCTCTCCTCAGGTAACAGCTCTTTTACAGCAATTTGAAGATTTATTCCAATCCCCTGCTGGGCTTCCTCCTCCAAGAACGCATGACCATGCAATTGTCCTACGAGAAAACGCAGAGATTCCCAACATTCGACCGTACAGATACCCCCATTATCAGAAGGCAGAGATGGAGAAAGTTATTGAAGAAATGATACAGATTGGCATCATCAGGCCGAGTGTCAGACCTTTTTCTAGCCCGGTCATCTTGGTGAAAAAGAAGGATGGCGGGTGGCGTTTTTGTGTCGACTACAGGGCGCTCAACAAGATCATAGTTCCTGATAAGTTTCCCATTCCAATAATAGAAGAACTGTTAGATGAACTTGATGGTGCAACAGTGTTTTCGAAACTCGATCTTAAATCAGGATACCATCAGATCCGCATGCAAGAGGCTGACATACACAAGACCGCATTCCGCACACACGATGGCCACTACGAGTTCCTTGTCATGCCCTTCGGCCTCACCAATGCACCCTCCACATTTCAGTCTCTTATGAATTCCATTTTGCGCCCTTTCCTTAGGAAGTTTACTTTGGTTTTTTTTTTTATGACATCCTTGTTTATAGCAAGGACCTGGACAGCCACTTGCGACATTTGCAGAGTATTTTTTCCTTACTGCGTCAGCACCAGCTATTGCTCAATAGAAAAAAAATGTTGTTTTGAAGTTTCCTCCATTAAATACCTCGGGCATATTATTTCTTTCCATGGAGTAGCTGCGGATCCCAAAAAACTCCAAGATATGCTAGATTGGCCTCATCCAAAGGACATTAAAAGTCTCAGGGGGTTCCTGGGCCTCACGGGCTATTATCGGCGTTTTGTGCGAGGATACGGCGCCATTGCTTGGCCACTCACCCAACTCTTGAAGAAGGATGCGTTTGTGTGGAGCGAGGAAGCTGAAGCTGCTTTTTTGAAATTAAAGGCAGCAATGGTTTCGGTCCCTGTTCTAGCAGTTCCATGTTTCTCCAAACCTTTTCAATTAGAAAAGGATGCCTCGAGTAAAGGCGTGGGTGCTGTTCTTATGTAGGAAGGACGCCTTATGGCCTTCATGAGTCAGAAACTCTCAGTGACAGCACAGTAAAAATCAATCTATGAATGCCAATTAATGGCAATTGTTCTCGCCATTCAAAAGTGGAGACACTACTTGATTGGGCAGCGATTTACGGTCTTCACTGATCAGAAATCTCTTAAATATTTACTGGATCAGAGGGTGGTGGACGAAGGACAGCAAAGGTGGCTCTCTAAATTATTGGGCTATAATTTTGACATTCAATACAAGACAGGGTCAGAAAACAGAGTGGCAGACGCCTTCTCTAGAAAATTCCATTATTGCTCGCTTTCTTTTTCTATGGCAGCAGAGTGGGATGACATTGAAGCTGAAGTTTTGGCCGATGAGTGGCTGAAAACTATTATGCAGAAGTTGCTGTTGGGAGAAGAAACTGCGGCTGGCTTTGAGTTTCTCAATGGTAAGCTGACGTACAAAAGGAGGTTGGTGCTTGCTAAAACTTCTAAATGGATCCCAAAACTCTTGGCAGAGTTTCATAGCTCCAAGCTCGGGGGTCATTCGGGTTTTTTCCGTACTTACAAGAGGATTTCCTCCATTCTCTATTGGGAGGGCATGAAAAATTTTGTTCTGGAATTTGTAAAAAGTTGTGGTGTTTGCCAGGCAAATAAGCATTCCACCTTGCAGCCGGCTGGTCTATTATAGCCCATTCCTGTGCCTACAAACGTTTTTGCTGATATTTCCATGGACTTTATAGGGGGACTGCCCAAAGTCAGAGGGCTTGATACGATATTGGTGGTAGTTGACCGCATGACTAAGTATGCTCATTTCTTTCCCCTTGGGCATCCTTTTACAGCTAAAGAGGTTGATGCCCTCTTTATTAATGAGGTTGAGCGTCTACATGGATTTCCTTCATCGGTTGTCTCCGACAGGGACAAAGTGTTCCTAAGCGCCTTTTGGGCTGAACTGTTCAAGCAGTCCGGAACCGCTTTGAAAATGTCATCCGCCTACCATCCGCAAACGAATGGCCAGACTGAAGCAGTGAACAAATGTCTAGAAACGTATCTGCGGTGCCTCACTGGATCTAAGCCACGCTAATGGCCCTATTGGTTGGCATGGGCAGAATATTGGTACAACACATCGTACCATGGGTCCATCAAGATGACACCTTTCAGAGCTTTGTATGGTCGTGAACCACCCCCTTTGCTGTGTGGTGGCATGGAGGCTACTGTGGAGGATGTGTGGGTGCTGTTAGTGGAGAGAAATCAGATGATTGATGAGCTGCAATTTCAGTTAAATCGTTCACAGAATCAAATGCAGCAGGCAGCAGACAAGAAGAGACGAGATGTGTCATATGAGGTGGGGGATTTGGTTTATCTCAAGCTACAACCATATCGGATGCGCTCCTTGGCTTCTAGACCGAACCAGAAATTAGGTGCACGGTTCTATGGACCCTATGAAATACTTGAGAAGGTCGGAGCAGCGGAATACAAGCTGCAACTTCCTGCTGATGCGAAGATACATAATGTTTTTCATGTGTCTCTGTTGAAGAAAAGCATTGGGGAAGCGCTGAACCCTCAACCTCTACCCGCTACAATTACTGATGATGGTGAATTGCTGGTAGAACTTGAGAAAATTATGGATTGGCGCTGCAACAGTTCGGGTGATCAGGAGCTGTTAGTGCAATGGAAAAATCTGCCACCATTTGAGAGTACCTGGGAACTTGCTACTACATTTCAGTCTGCCTTTCCCTCTTTTCACCTTGAGGACAAGGTGCCTCGTCAAAGGGGGGTGTATTGTAACAAACCTAATTGAAAGAGAGCAGGGTCAAGAGGGTAAAACAGCACATTTTACTTACACGTATAGAAGAAGGGGTGGGAAAAATAAATGACTGAGTGGAGGGGAAAAATAAATGATTGTTTTAGAAGGGACATATATATAGAAAAAGAATAATGGAAAAAGAATGGGGAAATCAATGCCACTACGTTACATTTCTGGTTCTTCATATTCTCATTCACAGTAGTAATACTATCATCTACCTATTCTCTTCACCTTCTCTTCTACACTCTCTTACTCTCCCTAGCTTTCTCTCTGCATTCTACTGTTTTCATAATTCATTCACTGTTAAATCCAGTATTCCATGTCTCAGTCCTGAAAGAATTCAAGGGGGAACCAGCAAACCAATACTTTCCATTGCCAAAGATGACAGCAGTGTATGGACCACTGGTGCAACCAACAACAATATTAGACACTAGAATCATCTCCAGATCAGGCACGGAAAAGGCTCAGCTAAAGATCCAATGGGAAGGTTTGAGTTCAGAGGAGGCCTCTTGGGAAGATTATGAAGAGCTGAGGAAGCAATATCCAACACTCAACTTTGAGGACAAGGTTGATTTTAAAGGGGAAGGTATTGTAATGCTACAAGAGGGCAATTTAGACAATGACATTATTAGTGGAGAGCAAGGCCATGCAGAAACGGTTAGAAAGGCAAGACTCATGCAAGGCAATGATGAATTCTCCCACACAGGCAGAGGAAAAAGAGAGCGCATAACTAAATCTCGGATGAGGGGATTTGCGGTGGGATGATATAAGGATGGTAGTGCTTTTTGGAAGAGCTAAGCCTGGTAATATTCTGTAAATTCCCTATATGGTATTATTCTTCTTTCCCCTTGATGTGACTTGACTCCAATCTCTAATGATCTTGCAGGTTAATCATTTGAGGTCGATGGAACAAGCTTATACTGATCTGCATTATTACTTTTTGTTTTGAGTATGTTTCTTGTGTGTTATCTTTGGTTAATTTCCATTCCTAGAGTTGTTTACTCTTATTCACTCATACTTGTACTAAGCTTCGATTGATTGTGTTAATCCACTTCATACTCCATTTTAAGGCATTACAGTTGACTAATAAAAGGAACATTGGACCTAGAAATTTATATGGAAATTCTTAAGAGAAATAATAGTTATAGAAGTCTGAAGTCTCAAAGTTTTTAAATTTAATATTGCTTTAGTTGCTTATATTGATGGTGAAGGAATCAAACTATTGCAAGTAAAGATATAAAACAGTAACAAACAATATTAGAAGTTAATAATGCAACAATGCCGCCATATCACACTCAACATGTCCAAAAGCACAACATAGTCCTAGAGAAGTTGAGAGAAATCAATTGCATAGGTATAAACTATACACAAATTTGAGGACAAAAAGAAGCTTTCAAGACGTGTTTCAACCTCCTTATTTTCCCTAAAGCCTCGATATTGTGAATTCACCACAAGTTGCGACCCAAATAGCATACATGTATTTCCCCATCCACATCATCTAATGGGTAGAGTTGTTCTTGATATCATATAAAAAACTCCAACCGATTACCCCGACGGCTCAAACCCTATGTATTTACCTTATCATAAAAATGATACCTAATAATAAAAATTAAAATAGAACAACTTTTATAACTAACCTTGAAAGTGATTTCATCCCACTAATGTCATCTAGAATTGTCAATTTGTTTCTCTTCCTTCTATACAACTGCAACAATTTTAAAAGAGCGTAATCACAAAATCCAAATTAAATTTAGAAAGCTAAGTCCCCAGGATACAGAAAAAAAATATACTTGATTGTGTCAACTCATTATCATCATAAAAAAGATAAAGATAGGAAGTACCTACAAATGAAATTAGGAATAGTACGCAACACTTTGCTTACAACATGTACAAAAAAGTCTCAACGATTGATCAAGTTCTGAAATTGAACTTCAATCTATGAAAAATTCAAATCTACTCAGCAAACAATAATCATTAATTGTTCATACTCAGACTAATGAGGAGGGAAATGAGCAAACATAATTTAACCAAAAGATAAAAAATAAAGAGGCAAAGGTTTCCATTTATATTACATAAAGATGGGGTTGAGAGACCTAGTCCTTTTGTATACATCTTCAGAAAACTCATCACATATATCGTATGCTTTGTGTCTTACACATTTCCACTGTCACTTCAAGTTTAAACAGTTGATAGTATATTATATGAGTTTCAAAAAATTGCATGTTCTTTCAGAAAACGAAAAAAGCAGGATTAAACCCCCCTTCTCGTTCTCTTTCACACTTTCAGGGAGCACCTCACGTATAATGCAATTCAAGCTCAACATGATAAATGAACATGAATGTAAATGCATAATGAGAATGCCAAATTAGTCAAATGTCTTTTATTCTTAAAGGAGGAAGATTTTGAAAACACAAAGTGTATTTTCAAATTATGGAGTCCGAACTTTGATCACATGTCTCAATTTTTTGGGTGCTGAAAAGATAAACATTTCCTATCAAGTCAGACTACGAACATATTTAAGTAATCCAAATTTATGTATTCATGTCAATTCAAAATGCATTTAGGGTAAAAGATACGCGAATGAAAGACAAATAATAAGTCATCATATTAATGAGACAATATAATGTTTGCAAGAATTATGCCTACTAACCTACACCATTTCTACCAACCTTATCACAAAATACTCAAAATTCTCTCTAAAGCTAATACATGGCATGAAATATGGAATGTTCAAACTGAAAGCATTCTGGCAGCATCTATAAAGAAATGAAGTTTTATATTTATATATTTATTGGATAGAATGATAAAAAAAACCATGTTATTTATTTATTAAAATTCTTAACCTAAAAGATTCAGAATTGTATTTAGAAATGAGATCATAAGTCATGTCTGAATTTACTATTTTTTGTACATGCCCAAGCAAACGGAAGAATTGTACATCTGTTATTGAACATGTTTAAATATGTTGGACTATGCATTTTTCAAATCATATTTGGTTTGACATTTGATGATGTTAGGGACCCAACCAATGATACAGAGCAAGGACAGAATGGGGAACTCACCCCTTTTAAAATTACATACCAGAGGAGGAGCGGAAAACAGAATTAGAAGGGGTAAAATCAGGAAATTGTGAAAGTTTGTTATGGGGAGAATTCTAGACTATATGTAGTGGAAGTGAGAGAATTAGAAGGTAGGCTGTGAGTGGAGTGAAAAGGGGAGAAACTGGCCTCTCTAATGCTAAGAGGGAGAGTTGGTTAGAGATATTTTCATACACTTTTCTGTATTTGCATTTTGTTCTTACCATTTACAGTTACAGGAAATATACTCGGAGGATATCACCCTGATATACCTCATTCTGCAAAATTATAATTCTCCTTCTTCCTCTATATCTTCTCTATTCTATTATGTCTTTATATCTGCTATGTACTGTTGTAATTGTTGTGTGGGATCCCTTACAAATTGGAATCAGTCTCCCGATCTTGGGCGTCTACCTGTGAATGGTCACCACCCGCTCTGCAACTTCAATGGAGACCCGTGTTGAAGGCTTGGAGAGAATGCTTGAAGCAGTGATGAAGCAGCTTGCGGATCTCGCAATGAGGATTCCGCCTCAGAACCCTACTCCGAATGCGAACCCCGAGAACACGGACAATGTGTCTGTCGTTGACGAGCCACGTGACGGTGGTTGTCGTCCGGGACCACCTCATGCAGCCTGGGACGGTGGTAGGCGGCTGGAGGTTCCGTCGTTCGATGGTTCTGATGTGCACGGGTGGCTAGTGCACATGGATCGGTACTTTAAAGTGGCGGGCGTCGCGGTGGAAGACAGACTCCACCATGCCATGCTTGGGCTCCACAGTGATGCACTCACTTGGTTTGAATGGTGGGAAACTCAAACCGCCTTCCAAACTTGGCGTTGTCTTAAGGACGACGTCGTGAAGCGATTCGCCCCTAGTTCCGAGTTAAATCCTTTCTCGCCTCTGTTGCAGTTGAAGCGGGTGGGATCGATAATGGAGTATCGGAGGGAGTTCAAAATCGCATCGCGTTCTTTTCGCGATTTAGGTTCGATGACCCTGATGTGTATGTTCCATGAAGGCTTGCAACCAAAGATCAGAGCGGAGCTGCCGGTTAAGAAATTCGAATCGTTGCAGGAATTAATGGATCGAGCAATGGAACTCGAGGCCAGAAACAGAGCTTGGGACGGTGACGGTTGGGGACGACGCGTGGATACACGCACAAATTGGAGCCCACACAGATTTGCTTCTAGGGTCAGGCCCAATGTCTCAATCACTAATGATTTACCCAAACCGACCCCACAGCAGCCCAATTTAGGAGTAAATAAACCCAATGTTAGTTCTCAACCTAAACGATATGGAGCGGGGCCCAATTTTGCTTCAGGATCCACTAGATCCAAAATTCCTTCTCGATGGGTTTCCAATGAGGTGTGGGTTGAGAGACAACGTAAAGGCCTTTGTTATAGGTGTGGGGATAAATGGAATCTATCTCATTCATGCAAGTACAGACACCAACACATGATCATTTTGAGAGAAGAAGAGATTATTCCAGAGGGGTTTGTGGAAGACGTGCCACTTGAAGAGGATGACATAGAGGCAGAGACTTCTCCACTTCACCTTTCCACCATGAGTTATTGGGGGTTTACTTCTCACCGAACCTTGAAGTTTCGTGGCACCATCAATGGCGTGGAAGTTATCGTGTTGGTCGACCCGGGTGCCGAAGCCAACTTCATCTCTCCGTCTCTGGTTGCGGCCTTGGGTTTGAGAACTGTACTCCTTCCTCTGTTCCGAGTTGAGGTGGGAAATTGTGCGATTGAAAAAGGAGGCAAAGGATGCGTGGGAGTAACCATCCACACGCAGGGCATTTCCATCGTTCAAGAATTCTTAATCATGGTGCTTGGGCAATCTGAAGTGATATTGGAGCTGGGTGGGTCGCTAGCCTGGGGAAATTTATTGGGGATTACCGCCACTTAACCTCGAGTTGGATCTCTGCGGGGTCTCAGGTGACTTTGCAAGGAGACCCCAGTCTTTGTAAGAGCAAGGAATCAAGTAAGTTGACATTGCAGGCCTTAAAAAGTCAAGCAGATGGATTCCTGGTAACTCCGCTGCTACACTCTATTTCTTTACCTTCTACCTCTTCTCTCTCTGTTGCAACCTTGGTTGTCCTAAGCCAATTTGAAGATGTATTCCAGGGAGCCCACTAGGTTACCTCCCCCTCGCCCTCAAGACCACTCTATTCCACTTAAAGAAAACTCAGAAATCCCTAATGTTCGCCCTTACTGATACCCTCATTACCAGAAGGAGGAGATTGAGAAGATTGTGGATGAGATGTTACAGATTGGAATTATACGCCCTAGTACAAGCCCGTTTTCAAGCCCTGTGATTTTGGTTCGAAAGAAAGATGGTGGCTGGAGATTTTGTGTTGACTACCGGGCCCTCAATAAAATTACAGTCCCTGATCGGTTTCCCATTCCAGTTATTGAAGAGCTTTTGGATGAGTTGGCAGGTGCAGCTGTGTTTTCTAAGCTCGATTTGAAATCTGGCTATCACCATATACGAATGCAGGTGGCAGATATCCATAAAACGGCGTTTCAAACACACGAGGGTCACTATGAGTTTTTGGTAATGTCGTTTGGGCTCACCAATGCTCCATCTACGTTTCAGTCCTTGATGAACGTCGTGCTCAAACCCTTTTTGAGAAAATTCGTCCTCGTCTTTTTCAATGATATATTAATTTCTGGTGGACACATTGACAGCCATCGGCAGCATTTATCCCAGGTTCTGGAACTCCTTCGCCAAAATCACTTACTAGTCAACAGAAAAAAATGCTGCTTTGAGAGTACTAGTGTGGATTACTTGGGGCACATTATATCCGTCGAAGGAGTGGCAACAGAAAAATCTTGTGACATCTGCCAGCAAAACAAGATGTCTACTCTCAAGCCTGCAGGGCTGTTACAACCTCTTCCCATCCCCACAAATATCTGGTCGAATATTTCTATGGATTTCATTGGTGGGTTGCCTAAGGTAAAGGGTTACGACACTGTCTTTGTGGTGGTCGATCGCCTCACGAAATATGCTCACTTCTTTCCTTTATCCCATCCTTTCACCGCGAAGGATGTAGCTGCAGTATTCATTAAAGAGGTGGTCCGCCTTCATGGATTTCCAGCTTCGATAGTTTCAGATCGGGACAGGTTATTTGTTAGCTCCTTCTGGACAGAGTTGTTCAAGCAGTCGGGTACGACTTTGAAGATGTCCATCGCATATCATCCGCAGTACGACGGGCAAACGGAGGCAGTCAACAAGAGTTTGGAGATTGTATCTCCGTTGCTTGACAAGATCCAAGCCGAGATAGTGGGTGAGTTGGTTGCTAAGGGCGGAATTCTGGTACAACACCCATTATCATGGTTCTATTCGTATGACTCCCTTCAAAGCCCTGTACGGCAGGGAACCTCCGCCTTTGCTGCGTGGTGGGTTAGAATCCACAGTGGAGGATGTCCGTGTACTGATGGCTGAAAGAAATCATGTTTTGGATGAATTACATTTTCATTTGAATCGTGCTCAGAACATTATGTCCCAAACAGCAAACAAGAAGCGCAGAGATGTGGTCTTTGAGGTAAGGGAGTTTGTTTACTTGAAGATACACCCCCACAGGATGAAATCTATGGCATCTAAACCCAATCAGAAGCTAGCTGCTAGATTTTACGGGTCGTTTGAAGTTTTAGCTAGAGTTGGGACAGTGGCCTACAAGTTGAAGTTACTAGAGACAGCAAAGCTCCATCCGATTTTCCATGTTTAATTTCCTTACTTAAGAAAAGCATTGCCCATCCACTACCCCTCAGCCATTACCACCGGACCTGACTGAAGAGGCGGAGCTTTTGGTGCAACCTGAATAGATTCTAGACAGAAGAGTGAATTCCTAAGGGATGACAGAAATTCTGGTTAAGTGGCAGCCATTACCTGATTATGAGAATTCCTGGGAGCCCCTCCAAATGATCAATGTAACACCCCGACTTTTATTACGTCCTAATTAAGTGAGACTAAGGGTAATTGACCTTGGTTAGGATTTAATTCGGTTTGGGTGGATAAGTTTCTTCTAGTCAAACCCTTATGTGTGATGTGATCTAAGTGTGTATATATGGGTTCATTCTATGCTATGTGAATTACGTGTGTTTATTATGTGTCATGATAATTATGTGTATCTATGTGAGTGTTCATTGTATGTGGAGGAGTATGATGGATGCATATATGAGTTTTAATTGATATTTAGATGACGCATGAGGTTAGGAATGATGATATGAAATGTTTATATGAGTTACATGACGTTATTAGATAATGTTAGTGTCATAGATTATTTACTTTATTTTATTTTATGTGCCTATGTGTGTATTTTAATTTATGTTTAAATATTAGAAAAGTTATATGAGCATTATAGTATTATTTGGGACGTTTTAGAGTGTTTTAGTAATTCTTAAGTGACGGTGGGCCCCACGGTGACTATTGACCTAGCCACTCGATATATAAAAACTAGTAACCCTCTCCACTTCAGAAAAACACTCTCAACCTTCTTCTGAGCCGCCATAGTCATTTTTCTCTCAAGAGCTCCCTAAGCCATTGATACTCCAAACTACGAAACACCCATCAAACCTTACTGAATCCAGAAAATAAACACATATTCATAATCCTCTCATCAGTTCGGAGCCTTCTACCGATTTCGTTTCTCCGTTAAGAGCCTCCGGCATCACTGGACCGTTCGTGGGGCTAGAGAGAGAGGTTTCCAACGAGAGCAACGTCGGGAAAGGGTTTGTCCTTGCATTTTCGTAATTGTCTTCAAGAGGTAGGGGTTTAGGCATTCTATTTTCTTTGATTTTTGTGCATATTGATGATGATTTTACGAAATTTGATGTTATGGTCGTTTTTCCCAATAGGGTTCATGAAAGGGTTACCTTTTTGTAAAATTATTTCAAAGAGAGAACGTTTTTACCAATTAAAAGTGTTGGGAAAGTGTTTCTATGAGTTAAAGGTGTTTTGAGAAAAGCTTTTCATCAATTAGATGTTTAAAAATTGCTTTTTGGAGAAAAGAACCTTTGAAATCGCGAAGTTCAGCAACTAGGAGACGTGCTACCGCCCCAGCGGTGGAAGACCGCCCCGGCGCGTTTTCGCACTGTCTCTCACCCCCTTTTATGAAAATTTTCTACAACTTGTATAAGTGTTATATATGATTTATGCATGATTTATATATGATTAGATGAGATGTAATATATGTTTATATGTTATTATAATATAAAAGTACGATTATATGATAATATATGTTATGTATGATTCGTGTATGTTAATTATGTAATGTTATGAGTTGTATGTATGTTTAAATGCTACGATGTAATGTTAAGTGATGATATTATGATATAATGTGATGTATGTGATAAAGATGTAATGAAAGTTTAAAGTAATGTAATGTAGTCTTCGGTCACTAACGGAGTAAGTAAGGGAGGGATAAGGCCTCGGTCGCCGACTTCGTTGGTAAAGGAAGGTGAAATCACGTAAAGTCAAAGTTAAAGTAAAACATTATAGCCTTCGGTAGTTAGTGGTGTTAGTAAGGGAGGGATGACAACCTCGGTCACTGACTGCACTTGCAAGGGAAGGTGAAAGACCCCTTCTTCCCGTTTATGTTAGGATGAGCTCATACCTAGGGAACCGATGATGTGGAGGATATGTACAGGAGGGTGGTAGACCAAACAATGTTAACGCAAGATTAAAGTTATAAGAGAGCTAAAGTTATATAGAGTGTCATGATATGTTCTTTTCCTTACTGATATTTAGAAGGACAGAGTACACTACACAGAGACCTTTAATTATGATATGTTATATGTATTAAATAAAATGAACAAGACGCACTTAGGTAAGACGTTCCGAGAAAAGATTGTTTTAAACTTATATCTGAAATGAACTCATTCATACTTCACTTATTTCATAACTAAACTTGGGGCGGCTTCCTCTACTGAGATACATTATGTACTCACCCTATGTTTTCCCCCACCTTTTAGAGGATCCGATCGAGCAGGATGTCGGAGCACACGAGGAGACCGCACAGACTTAATTTACGATATAGTTCCTCAAATACCAGAGACATGTTTTATTCCTTTATGCAGATGTTATGATTTTTATTCTTCCGCAATATTTATTTAGTTATGTTTTCAGAGTCCGGACCTAAGTTAGTCGGCAGCTATTTATTTTATTTGTATTTATTGTGGAGTCTCATGAGTCTTGGTTTTGGGCTCGAGGGATGATACCTAGTATTTATTCATGTTTTGGTACTTTATGGGAGTATATATGAAATGACGATGTCCATTCAGAGTATGATTGTTATGTCGCTTTATATTATCGATTATGTATTTACGCAAAGTCCTTATTTTTGTATCGTAACGAATCGCGAAAATTTCACTCCTGCCTATTTTCTGCGTGCAATTATTTTAAGAGTGAAGTACCAAATTAACCCCCGAAAGATTTTGTCGCTGACAAAATCACCCCTAAAACATTTTAACGACAAAATAGCCCCCCAATGATGTTTAACGTTTGACAAAAGACACCCACCGTGAACTTTCTTCAACGGACGTTAACTACAGTGATGAGTTGGAATACACAGTGCCACCTTGGATATTTCTATACAATCAAAATCCCTAATTAGTGTCTCTTTCCCCAAATTTATGAATTGAAACCCTCAATTCATAAATTTGGGGAAAGAGACACTAATTATGAATTTTGATTGTATAGAAATATCCACAGTGACACTGTGTGTTCCATCTCATCACTGTAGTTAACGTCCGTTGAAGAAAGTTCACGGTGGGTGTCTTTTGTCAAACGTTAAAAATCATTGGGGGGCTATTTTGTCGTTAAAATGTTTTGGGGGTGATTTTGTCAGCGACAAAATCTTTCGGGGGTTAATTTGGTACTTCACTCTTATTTTAAATATAAAGATAAAATACGATAATAGGAAGTAACCCTTATGAAATGGCAAGGGCCATAAACAGGATGGTGGACCACATGACCTAGCAGCACACCGCTCAGCCTACAGTGCAGCCGACGGGTAAGGGTACCGGCAATACCCACTTTGCAGACTTCAACAGAGTGAATCCTTCTCCTTTTCTCGGCACCACAAACCCTTCCTAAGCTGAGGATTGATTGAGGGGTATTGAGGATATCTTCACAGTGGTCCAGTGCACAGAGATTCAGAAGACACAGTTGGCCACATTCATGCTACAGATGGAAGCACACTCCTGGTGGAACGACGCTCGTCGCGCTTCTGATGCGGCGGGAGTAGCCATCACATGGGACATGTTTAAAGACATGTTCTATGAGAAGTAATTTCCTGAGACTGTTCGTCAGGATAAGGAGATGAAGTTTCTTGATCTTCGTCAGGGCACCATGACTATCCCTGAGTACATCGCCAAGTTCGAGGAGTTCATCAGGTTTTCAGAGATCTATCAGGAGAACCCAAAGGAGACCTGGAAGTGTATGAAGTTCTGCGCTGGACTTAACCAAGACATCAAAATGATGGTTAAACATATGAAGATTAAAGACTACAGCGATATGGTGGACACCTGCAGGATAGTAGAGGAGACAAGTCGTCCAGTGGCTCCACAGAGCGTCGAGACTCAGAGGAGGGGTGCGGCACCTCAGCAGACCAGCCACGCTGCCCCTGCTCGCTTTCAGCCATATGGTCAGCCACCTAGAACCCATCCTCAGCTTCAACAACAACAGCAGCAGCAGCAGCGCCCAACAGCAGCGGCACTCAGGCGTTGCTCGCCCCACCACGATGTGCCACTTGTGGCAAGGGTCACATCGGAGAGAGCCTCTTTGGGAAGAACATTTATTACTGTTGCGGTCAGCCAGGTCACCTAACCAGAGAATGCAAAGGTCTGCAATCATCTTCCTCTAGGCCACAACATCAGGGACGCGTATTCACTGTTACTGCAGAGGGTGCGGAGCGGTCAGATGATATTATCAGGGGTAAGCCTTTTGTTTTGAGTATGTGGTTTATATGCAGTTTGATCCTGTCTGTTACGGTGATGACTAGCCTTAATCATCATTGTTTGGAACCCATTTAGTACGTGAGTATGGTGGGAAATGTGTGATGTATGTCTAGGCCTGAAGCTGAGCTACTTGTAGTTTTGTTAAAGTCTAGTTGAGGTGGGTTAAGGATAGTCGACAGTAGTTAAAAGTTGACTGCCTTGGCTAGTTAACCACAAATGATTGCTCATCTTTGGTTTATCTTGACCTCCATATGTTTTCCTGTGTGATAATCACACCCTTGTTTTGTTTAGAAAACGAAGAGAAAAGTGTTTTCGAAAAGGGTTTTACATGCGAACTAAAGATCTGTTTCCAAACTTGTTTTCTGCTCATGTTTTCAAAAGGAAGTTTTGCGAATCGTTTTCAATAAACAAGAGTGTTTTCGCTTCGACCTCTTTCACAGCCTTGATGGGATTATCCTTAGGGAAGTTTTACCCCTTTAGCTGACTCTTACACCTTTATTAGGTTTCCGTCACGGCCAACCACCAAACACATTCGTTGACCATGTTATGTCCCACTCCTAATGCTTTCAGTATAGAAGGAAACATTGCCTACCCACACCGTTTGCACGACCCTAGAGAGAGACCACACTCCCTAAATATAGCTTACATATCTTCTTAGAAAACGCTTCGACTACTCACATATGCACCCACACAAACCCTACCACTACAAGCCACCACATATATCCCAACTCTACCGAACCTCAGGATCCATTAGTCTCCCAAACACCACATGTCGTTAGTGAGACCTAATAGAATCCTTGAGAAGCCATGTGAGAGTTAGTTCAACCGTACCCCATCATGTCATCGTGAGCACATTCCTCATAGTGGTTTTGGATGTACGTCGGAGATATTTAAACCTCTTCTTTTGTTTTAGTTTTCAAGTGATTGCAAAAGTTTATTAAAATGACGTTTTGTTTTCAATTTGGGTTTTAAAAAATGATTTCATACCCCATCGACCTTAAGGTACGGAGTTCCTTAAGGCTCTTTTTGCAAATCGTTTAGTTGCGGACTTGAAAAAAAAATTGTTTTCACGTTGTTTGAAAATACCTTGGGGATCTCTTACTGTGTCAGTTGTAATTATGAGTCGTAGGGTCCAATGTGTTTTCCTGGTTTTTGTGGTTATTGAGGTCATGTGTTTTGGGCATGGGTAGATGGTTTCTAGAATAGAGATGCATATAGGCTAAACCAAGTTTTCGAAAGTGCCTTCTTTTGTGTCTTGTGAGAACTTATGTGATTAAAGGTTTAGGAGCAAAGACAATATGTTTCATTGGAGTGGTTGTGAGGAACCTAAAACCTATTTTGAGAGTCTAGAATTGCCTTTAGTTGCAAAGCAAAAGAGGTTACAAGCTTTATGCTTAGTTTTGGAAAATGAAGAAAACGTGTTTTTAACTACTAGGAATTGGGAATCAACTTGAGCTTTCAAAAATTTCTAGGATGATGTTTTGAAAACAAAAAGTGAAACCTTTCATGAAAACATTTGTTTTGGATCATGGACCCTAGGAACATAAGGATCAACCAACCATGTAAGGGTTATGGAAACATGCTTTGTAACATCCCAATTTATTAACTATGCCACGGACATAACTAACAAATTGACATGTTACAACCACCCAAAAACCCCATATTTTTTTTTTATAAACCCTTATCATGAATAAATAACATTGTCGATACTCGAGAGCCATGACCTTTGGAATCATGCACGAATGGATATCCTGGATAATCGTCTAAAAGTATGTGAAGAATAGCATAAGTAATAGAGGCCCATACATCAATGACCATAATATTAAGTACATAATATGTGTGTAAGAGTGCAATATCAAAATATTTAAGTATATTAGAGGTTCTGTTTAATACATGCCATAGAATATGAAAAGGAGTTGCTACAACCAAAAATGGACAGTGTAAAGTCCTGGTCCGGATGTACAAGGTGGACTCAGGTGGAGTGCAAAGCTGCCCAATAAATATATACAAACCAAAGAAGTGTTTATCTCCCTCGCAGGGGTACAAAAGCTCCAGAACAAAACATACAGACCACAAGATACAACTAGAATAAAAAGGGGGCGGCAAAAAAGCCGACCTTCCAGTCGTGGTTCCGGTGTCTTTCGACCGATGTTAACCATCACTCTCCTCGCTCAGCGCTGGTCCTTCAGCTAAGGATATCACCTCCGGCTTGTCCTCCATCTGCTCACCCTCGTCGGTGGGCGGGGCTGCCTCATCACTCTCATACCCCTCCTCCTCGGGGTCTGACTCATCCGACTCCGGAGCTAGTACGGGCACAGGGGGCGGTGGCAGATGAACAGGCGCGGGGACAGGCGCGGGTGCAGGACCGGGAACAGGAGCAGGGTATCTCGCCATAAGCTCCGGGATGAAGAAACGATATACCCCGGATACGGTGGAGACCATGGTCACGGCGCCGGTTGACGGCCTGTAGCTCGCTACCGCGAAGTCATATGTCGATCGGCGCGGCAGGGGCGGCGGCTGGGGCTGCTCCATACGTATCTAGAATCGAAGCATCAAGAGAGAAAAGAGTAAGACGGGGTCGTCTTAGTGAACTACACAGAGCACACGGATCTACGTGCTCGAAACATCGATTCTAGCCAGTCAAAGTAATACTCGTGTATAAAACAGTACTTTACTTTCTGAAAAGGCGGAGTCCTTACTTTGACTGGTTCAAACATCTGACTGATCCGTTTCTAAGGGAACCTAGGGTCTCTCTAAGTTCTCGTGTTCCCTTATTCAAAGCAAATGCACACTCACTTCCCGGACATCTAATCATACCGTCACAAACATATTAACAATCCAAACACTCATCCTATGTCCACCCGTTAAATCTCTTCACTTCGACAAGCAACACTACCGATTATTCTCATCGCTTTGGCAAGCGGTCAAAAACCGATTGTTCTCTTCGCCTCGGTGAGCGGCGCTAATCGATTATTCTCTTCGCCTCGGTGAGCGGTACTAACCGATTATTCTCTTCGCCTCGGTGAGCGGTACTAACCGATTATTCTCTTCGCCTCGGTGAGCGGTACTAACCGATTATTCTCTTCACCTCGGTGAGCGGTCGTAGCTGATTTTTCTCTTCGCCTCGGTGAGCGGCACTAACCGATTATTCTCTTCGCCTCGGTGAGCGGTCGTAGCCGATTTTTCTCATCGCCTCGGTGAGCGGCACTAAAACTCAATCAAATTACCATAACGTTTAAATCTACCTCTAGTTACTTCAGGATACTCTTCGGGAGTTTCTTGGCATGTACTTCAGGAGTTACCCAGCATTCTCCACGAAACCAGATCTATTTACACAACCTTATCAATTAAATTTCATCTAGTGTTTCCGGGGTACTCCTCGGGAGCTTCCTGGCATGTACCTCAGGATTCACCCGGCATTCCCACGAAACCAACCCATCATCAATCGTGACTCATCACTTTTCTTAACAGTATATAGGTGTATAATCATATCATTACAGCAACCATCTCAATCTGGTATTCAACTATGTTCACAATCTATCTTTAAAACAATTATTCTGGCAAACATAAACTTTGAAATCAAACGCATAAGTGATGACCATTTTTCCCGTTTCATCATTTCATACATTTATAATATCTTTTCATCCAAGTATCTATGACCATAATCTCATTATGTCACATAACATATTTTATCATCAAACATAGTATTATGTGGTTACACACATTACACATAACGTAACGTATCATCTCATAAAGCATTACCATCTCATAATTCACTCTAATCTCACTCTAATCTCAATTAAGAGGTTCTACATCGCATATATTCACATCATTATCTCAACTATCATCACATAATCATCTACACATCAGCCACACGTGGCATATCACCTCAACCAACAAGCTTTATCACAAAAATCAATGGATACCGGCATTATACACAAGCACATATGAGTAACTATTCAATTCATCATTCCAGTATCATTTCACATCAGTATGGAATTTAGCTTCTTACTTCAGAATGTACGATTACATTCCTTTTCATCACCCTTCATCTTTTCGTCATAAACAAATACAAATCATTTTTAATTTCGCACTCTTAAAATCTTAAGCATGTATATCGATTTCCTAGTTAGATGTACTTTACAGGTTCCCGTATAATTAGCATGCACATAATACATGTATTCAACATCATTAAAATTCCCTTCGCTATTTATTCGTGTCTTTACTTGAGCTAGAGGTTACAACACACCATTCCCGAAATCTTAGTCTTTCGAATCAGAATATGTTAAATACTTTTTCTAAGCCTCATTTCCTATTTTTAAATCAAGTACTAAGCCAAGACCAACTCAACTCAATTCTCATTATAAATAACTTAAGCTTGGCAAATACTTTGTTCATAAGACATATGATCCTTTCACAAAAGCATTTTCAAGTGTTCTCAAAGCCTTTAATAACACAACATCATACACTTATATATATATATATAAATAACCACAAGGCTAGGGAAAATATTTAGGCCTCACATAGCATATTAACCCCCTAACTATTATTTGAAGACTTGTACTTGAAATAGGATGAAAACAAGGGAAATTTTACTTTTCTGGTGCAGGGGATCGATCCTCAGGGGTCTGGGATATTCTAGCAAGAACAAGGAGCAAGAAGCTCTGGAATAATGAAAAAGCAAAGGAAGAAGAAAGGGGGTTGGTAACTCACCTTAGGATTAAGTCAAAAATCAAGAAATGGGGTTAAGGTTGGCTTCCCTTGGTCTCTCCTCTTGCTGGCCGAAAATGGAGTCATCAAGGGTGGAGGGGAGAGCTTTCTGAAGTGTGGGTGTTGGTGGAAAATGGGGGAGTGAATGTTTTAATTTGGGGTAGTGGCCGAGGGTTATAGTGCTCAAAGGGGGTGTAGTGGTGTTATTTTAGTGTTGTATGTATTTAGGTGGTGAGTAAGAGTATGTGTTTGAGTATGAGTGTGAGTAAGAAATTGCAAGTAATATTTTGTGGTGAGAGTTTAATAAATTTTGGAAAGCTCAGGGTCCTAAAATGTTTCTCTGGTTGTGTTTAGGACCTAGCTCAGGCTCTCTCTCTCAGGTTACTTAAATACTCACTAAACATATAATATTTAAAATAAGAAAATGACATATGATCGTTACAAAATTTCCTTAATATTTTGAGACCCACAATAAGTCTAAAATAATTATCTCGCTATATTATTAATTTCACATTATTTATATATTAAAAGGATTTTTCCTGAAAAGCGTAAAAATGCGAAATTTAATAATAATAGCTTTAAAATCACAATTTTCCAATATTGGTTAGAATATTTTCCAAATATTTTCTAAACACCAATTTGGGACTCTAAATTTAAATATTAAGGTCTCAACAAAATTTTTTATAATGATCATTACCTCTCTCAGGAGTTCTATTAACTCATACAAATAATAATATTAAGTTTGCCTTGCTCCTCAAGCAACCTAGATTATTATGTACTAACACACAGCACATACATTTCATTTAAATTACATAACATAAATACAGTTACATATATATATATATATATATATATCACCTTTATTCATCATGAGTAAAGAAATTCAAATGTACATATATATATATATATATATACATATGTATATATATATATATATATATATATATATATATACACCAGTCACTTTGGCACATAAATGTACACGGATGCACTTACACATATACATATGTTGTCCCATAATTATCCCGTTCCTTATTCCCCACTTCTCATGAACATGCCTATCATAGAAAACACCAATAATATATTATTCATCACTAAATAATATAGGATTGCATACATTTCACCTTTTTGCACATACATGACCATGTTCAATTATCATACTATTCAGCCCTAAATAAATTTCATAAAATCATACTTGATCCATCACCACAACCATTTGATTTTTTATCATCATCATATATCAAGTATCACTAATCGTAATTAATTCTTAGTGATACCTTAATTCACCATAGCTCGTATTGTCAGAACACAAAATCACCACATAAGTATCATCATCACACAACTTCAAACCAACACATCATACATAGTCACGCCATAAGAACACGATAAATAATCATTAAATCACAACGTTATAACCTCGTTATTGCCGCGCGTCGTCAAACGCGGTCCTAACTCGATCGCATACTAAACACGGTTTTCAGGGTGTTACATGCTTTTATAAAGGAAAATGTATTTCAGTTGTCGTTATGTTTCTGCGACACATGTTTGCTTCTTGAACTTGTTTTCTTTGGTTTGTTATGGTTTTGTGTTTTGGTCCGGCTGGCCCTACCCAGAAGTGTGTTGGCTTTCTTGTGCATGACCACTGACATGGTTTGTTTTCCGCACGACCTGTTCACTCGGGTTAGATGCTTTCATGTGAGCCTTCCCTCGAGTCTTCACGAGGGTAAAGAGCTGTTATGTTTTGTGTTGTTTTTTATGTTAGAAGTGTCGAATTTCGAGGAAGAAATTCTTTTTAAGGAGGGGAGAAATGTAACCCCCGACTTTTATTAAGTCCTAATTAAGTGAGACTAAGGGTAATTGACCTTGGTTAGGATTTAATTCGGTTTGGGTGAATAAGTTTCTTCTAGTCAAACCCTTATGTGAGATGTGATCTAAGTGTGTATATATGTGTTCATTCTATGATATGTGAATTACGTGTGTTTATTATGTGTCATGATAATTATGTGTATCTATGTGAGAGTTCATTGTATGTGGAGGAGTATGTTGGATGCATATATTAGTTTTAATTGATACTTAGATGACGCATGAGGTTAGGAATGATGATATGAAATGTTTATATGAGTTACATGATGTTATTAGATAATGTTAGTGCCATAGATTATTTACTTTATTTTATTTCATGTGCCTATGTGTGTATTTTAATTTATGTTTAAATATTAGAAAAGTTATATGAGCATTATAGTATTATTTGGGACGTTTTAGAGTGTTTTAGTAATTCTTAAGTGACGGTGGGCCCCACGGTGACTCTTGATCTAGCCACTCGATACATAAATACTAGTAACCTTCTCCACTTCAGAAAAACACGCTCCTCCTTCTTCTGAGCCGCCATAGTCATTTTTCTCTCAAGAGCTCCCTAAGCCATTGATACTCCAAACTACGAAACACCGATCAAACCTTACTCAATCCAGAAAATAAACACATATTCATAATCCTCTCATCAATTCGGAGCCTTCTACCGATTTCGTTTCTCCGTTAAAAGCCTCCGGCGTCACCGGACCGTTTGTCGGGCTAGAGAGAGGATTCCAACGAGAGCAACGTCGGGAAAGGGTTTGTCCTTGTATTTTCGTAATTGTCTTCAAGAGGTAGGGGTTTAGGCATTCTATTTTCTTTGATTTTCGTGCATATTGATGATGATTTTATGAAATTGATGTTATGGTCGTTTTTCCCATTAGGGTTCATGAAAGGGTTACCTTTTTGTAAAATTATTTCAAAGAGAGAACGTTTTTACCAATTAAAAGTGTTGGGAACGTGTTTCTATGAGTTAAAGGTGTTTTGAGAAAAGTTTTTCATCAATTGGATGTTTAAAAATGGCTTTTTGGAGAAAAGAACCTTTGAAATCGCGAAGTTCAGCAACCAGGACGGCGTGCTACCGCCCCAGCAGTGGAACTTACCACCCTAGCGGTGGAAGACCGCCCCGGCGCGTTTTCGCACTGTCTCTCACCCCCTTTTACGAAAATTGACATGTTTTGACCCTTTTATGCTCTCTAATGAGTTCTACAACTTGTATAAGTGTTATATATGATTTATGCATGATTTATATATGATTAGATGAGATGTAATATATGTTTATATGTTATTATAATATAAAAGTACGATTATATGATAATATATGTTATGTATGATTCGTGTATGTTAATTATGTAATGTTATGAGTTGTATGTATGTTTAAATGTTATGATGTAATGTTAAGTGATGATATTATGATATAATGTGATGTATGTGATAAAGATGTAATGAAATGTTAAAGTAATGTAATGTAGTCTTCGGTCACTAACGGAGTAGGTAAGGGAGGGATAAGGCCTCGGTTGCCGACTTCGTTGGTAAAGGAAGATGAAATCACGTAAAGTCAAAGTTAAAGTAAAACATTGTAGTCTTCGATAGTTAGTGGAGTTAGTAAGGGAGGGATGCCAACCTCGGTCACTAACTGCGCTTGCAAGGGAAGGTGAAAGACCCCCTCTTCCCGTTTATGTTAGGATGAGGTCATACCTAGGGAACCGATGATGTGGAGGATATGTACAGGAGGGTGGTAGACCAAACAATGTTAACGCAAGATTAAAGTTATAAGAGAGCTAAAGTTATATAGAGTGTCATGATATGTTCTTTTCCTTACTGATATTTAGAAGCATAGAGTACACTACACAGAGACCTTTAATTATGATATGTTATATGTATTAAATAAAATGAACAAGAGACGCACTTAGGTAAGACGTTCCGGGAAAAGATTGTTTTAAACTTATATCTGAAATGAACTCATTCATACTTCACTTATTTCATAATTAAACCTGGGACAACTTCCTCTACTGAGATACATTATGTACTCACCCTATGTTTTCCCCCACCTTTTAGAGGATCCGATCGAGCAGGATGTCGGAGCACAAGAGGAGACCGCATAGACTCAGTTTACGATATAGTTCCTCAGATACCAGAGACATGTTTTATTCCTTTATGCAGATGTTATGATTTTTATTCTTCCGCTATATTTATTTAGTTATGTTTTCAGAGGCCAGGCCTATGTTAGTCGGCAGCTATTTATTTTACTTGTATTTATTGTGGAGTCTCATGAGTCTTTTGTAAGACCCCAAAATTCTAATTATACCTTAATTAGAGGGATTTAGTCATAATCACTTTAATCAAGGCATAATTGGAATATGGAGGTTATTGGGATGCATTTTAATGTATATGTGTTGTTTGACATGTGTTATGTGCATTATGTGTTTTATATAGATAATGAAAAATGTATTGCATATGAGTTAAATAGGATAAAATAGACTAAGAACCTAGGGAAGGAAGTTAAGAAGTAATCATGAGAGATTTTAGGTATTTATGGTTATGTATAAGTTTATATAGGTGTCAGAAGGGTGATTAGGGTGTTAGAAATGGTTTAGAGAGTGTTAGGTGCATTTTGGAGTTTTAAATGCTTGAAACTGCTGCTGCTGTCATGTATCAGCAGCTGCTCGCTAGCGGCCAGTTCTAGTCGCTAGCGGGTGAGGCGGCAGAAGTTAGTCGCTAGCGGGTAATGCGGTGTTGTTGGTCGCTAGCGGCCGCATGTCCCTCGCTAGCGACCAGCATCGTGACAGAACAGAATTTCTGTCATTTTGCATTTTAGACCAAACCCTCCATCTTTTTAATATTGCTTAGATGTCCCTCCATCCCAACCCACCTTATAACTTCAGAAGAGACCCCTAAAGCCATCAAAACCCTTTCTTCACCCCTAAGAATACCAAAACACTCTCAAACTCCCTAAGCTCATAAACACTCACACCTCACCTCTATATCACCAAACCTCATCAAATTAAAGAACAAACTCCATAATCAGATTCCTCTTATCATTTCCTTCAATTCTAACCGAACAAAGATCATCAAAAACAATAGGTTTATCATCACCATCATCAAAGGAGCATAGGTAGAGTTTTTAAGCAAGGAGTTCAAGAACAAAAGTGATTTCTAGCTTGGATAGAGAAAAACTACAAGAGGTAGGGGTTTAGATTTATGTTAAGTTATGTATTAATGTGTTTTCATGCATCAGATTCGAGTACATGTCTTTCTTTGCATCAAATGGTTGCTGTTTTGAAAACTGATATGAGTGCAGAGTCGAGCTGCTCGCTAGCGGCTACAACACAGCCGCCAGCGAGTGCACACGCGCTAGCGGCCAGATTACAGGCGCTAGCGAGTGTGGAGAACCGACCTGGGCGCTAGCGGTCGCAGAGGACGCGCTAGCGACCAGATCGCAGAGTTTCCTGCAGAATGGTGTTTTGTGATATTTTTGGTATTTTAAAGATTTTAAGCTTTTATATGTTTTTAAAAGAAATATCATGATGAATATGTATATATATATATATATCAGAAATAAATATTGTTTATTGGAAATGGAGAATTTAAAGAAAAGATGATATATGAGATCATCTATGTTTTTATGATTACGTGTATGTGATATATGTGATATGATGAGCATATAATGTATAAAATGCATGCTGATATATTAAAGAAGTTGTGAAAGGTCATGTGAATCAGAAAATGAGATTTATGAGTAGCTTTCTGTACAAACGGAATTGGCAAGGGAGGTTGGCACCCTCGGTCCCCAATACCGATTTGTAAAGAAAGTGAATAAAAACCCTCTTCCCTACAGAGATCTAGTAGAAAACTAGATAGGTATGAGCTCATAGCCTAGGGGCCAGGTGTATGCGGAGGTAGAAAGAGAGAGGGTAGTGCCATTGATTTACGAAAGTTATAACACATGACACATATAATCGTATGCATGATGTTGATTATGCAACTTTTATATGATTAGTTATATTTAAACTTGTGACCGTATGCATAGTGTTGACTATGCAACCGTCGCACGTTAATGAACTTATTTTCAACTAACCAATGTCAGCACAATATTAATTATTTATTGCTGCATAGCATTTATATAATTAACAAGAAGCATATAGGTAAGACACTCCGGAACTAAATATATATTTTTGAAAATATTAATAATATGGTCTATGCATGTTCCACTTATTTCATAATAAACCGGAGTGATCCCCCTATTGAGTCCGTGGAGCTCACCCCAATTCCACCACCCTTTGTTTAAATTCAGGTCAAGCTACAGGTATCTCGTTAAGAGAGCAGATTCAGACTTATATGGAGATGGAAGCTTGGACATGCGAGAAGCTTAGGATTTTACAGATTTTTGTTACCTTCATATATGATATGTAGTTATGTTATGTATTATATGCAAACTCGAAAGAATTTATAAGGGAATTATAAGTGACTGTACAAGCTTATAGTTCTCTTAGAAATTCTAGTATATAAATATGGTAATATTTATTTTGGAATTTACGTTTATATGTATTTCCTTATGTACGTGAAATTATCTATATGCATTGGGCCACTTATGTGTATTATGTTAATTTGGTTGTATGTAATTCGCAAGATCATGGTTTGGTGTATCAGATTATACCTTGTCACGTACAAGCCGAGATTTTTAAATTACGTTTCTTTTGAAAATTATTGGCCCTATTTTCCGCGTATTCTTATTTTCAAACTTGAACTCTGAAACAAGATGATAATTTCCGATAATTAACTCGATATGACTTAAGCATAAAGAGGTAATTATTAGGACGTTACATCTTTGTTTTGGACTCGTGGGATGATACCTAGGGTGTTATATATGAAATGACAATGTCCATTCAGAGTATGATTGTTATGTCGCTTTATATTATCGATTATGTATTTACGCAAAGCCCTTACTTTTGTATCGTAACGAATTGCGAAAATTTCACTCCTGTCTATTTTTCGCGTACAATTTTTTTAAATATAAAGATAAAATATGATAACAGGAAGTAACCCTTATGAAATGACCTAAAATGACTTAAGCGTTAAGAGCTATCTAGTAGGGTGTTACAATCAAGGATGTGTTTTCCTTCTTTCACCTTGAGGACAAGGTGACACTTCAAGGGGGGTATTGTTAGGAACCCAACCAATGATACAGAGCAAGGACAGAATGGGGAACTCACCCCTTTTAAAATTACATACCAGAGGAGGAGCAGAAAACATAATTAAAAGGGGTAAAATTGGGAAATTGGGAAAGTTAGTTATGGGGGGAATTCTAGACTATATGTAGTGGAAGTGAGAGAATTAGAAGGTAGGCTGTGAGTGGAGTGAAAAAGGGAGAGACCGGCCTCTCTAATGCTAGGAGGGAGAGTTGGTTAGAGATATTTTTATACACTTTTCTGTATTTGCATTTTTTTCTTACCATTTACATTTACAGGAAATATACTCGGAGGATATCACCCTGATATACCTCATTCTGCAGAATTATAATTCTCCTTCTTCCTCTATATCTTCTCTATTCTATTATGTCTTTATATCTGCTCTGTACTTCTGTAATTGTTGTGTGGGATCCCTTCCAGATGCCCTAGTGCTTATTGCTACTACATTTTTTTATCTTCTAAGGGTGATGATCCTACACAACTTCCTGCAACTGTAACATAAGGTCCTGAAATTCTGTGATTTAATTTTAAGGTCCTGAAATAATTTTCAATTGGGTACAATTTTATTCGAACAAACCCGATATTTCGATTCCTTGAATTGTTGTTGTTGGTTCGACTAACATAAAATGTGTCAATATTGTGTCGACACTTATCTATCTTATTAAACTAGTGTATATCTTGTGCTCTCTCCACGTGGGGTTGATTACATTAATTGAATTAAATTTAGTGGGTTATAATGCCTAACAAATAACCTATAAATATTATCTAAACTAACGTCTTGTTGGGCACTTCCTGCCCGTCAAGCCACTTTTTTTTTTGTCGAGTTATATTATTTATTTTTTAAAATTATTCTATAAAGATGAAGAAAAAAAATAAATTGTAAAAAATAACATATGCATGGAAATAGAGGTGGTTATCTTTTATATTTATTTTATTTTTGTACTTTCTTAATTTTGATTTTAAAATTCAAAAAATAACTATCCAAATGAGTGTAGACACCAAAAGGGTAGTTATTTTTTACAATCCTATTTATATATAGTATAGATATAGATATAGATGTCATAGAATATAAATTATCAATATTGTTGTTCGAAAAATATCTATATATACACTTATGAAATTTACAACAAAGAAAGAATGCAGTAAAAATCAAGTATTGCAGTTTACAGCATTGCAATATACCAGCAAGAATTCAACCATATATTATACGATAAAGAGAGGAGATGCTACCCAATATTAATTAATTTAACATTTTAACTCTATTGAGAACTCACATCAATGTAATGAAATATGCAAACACATAACTAATACACCAAACTCAAATTCAAAAATAAAAAAAATAAAAAAGAGAATAATTACAGAAAGGCGGAACTCATCCACATAACCTCCACCTCCATCATCGTCATCATCACAAATCACAACCACCTTCACCCACCGTGGGTAGTTAACTACTATGAGGGCTCAACATACACTTACATTGTTGACTATTTTTATTCCTTATTTTTATCATGAAAAAATTTAGGACACAATAGCTTTATTAATAGACATTGTAAATTATTCAGATAAGTGGATACATGATCATGTAATATTACTTACTAATATGAAAGAGTACCTTGTTCTATGAAAGAAAATTGAAAATAATTTGAATCCCTCTATCATATTTGTCACATTAACTATTATAAACTGGATTACCTAACTCCCTACTTATGCTAGTATAGAATTTTGATATAGAGAACATAGAAGAAAATCAAATCACCCCAGTTGAAGAAAGCAACAAAAAACACAACCTTGGAATCATCCTCCTTCTCGCCATTTTATCTCATCATCATCATTTAATCTTTAGCAACACATCACAATGTCATCTCATCAATATCTTCTCTACATCATCACCTTAATCTTTGTTATCATCATCTCATCCTTATCTATCTCCCTTCTCGCCATCATCACCAACAAAACCACCTAAACTCAATAAAACAAATCATTTAAATTAGAACAATATATAGGCAAAGAGTGAACAACACCAAAGAATAACAATAACAACACAAATGAATCATTTTTTTTATTATGCAAAACTCATGTTATAAAAAAAAGACAAAGGCATTCTTTAAATAACAACTCAAATCATAAAATAAAGACAAAATATACATCACACATCACCAATCACAATATATTTTTAAGTGAAAAAAGCAAGAGATGAACAAATGAAAACACATAAGCAATTGATAACGCTAGAAATTTTATATCTCCATATGATTTACCTAGCAAAAGGTATTAACAACCTTCTTGAGTCACAACAAAGACAGTTTTTCCAGCATCTTCAATAACAATAAATCAAAAGAGAAAGCACCCTCTAAGCTGCTGCTACCACTGCATGATAATTTTGTTATGCACAATAACTAACAAAGAACCAACAATATACTTAGGACTGTAGGTTTGTGATTTTGAGCAAATAATCTTCATTGACAAATAATCTTCATTCACCGTTTAGTATTACAAATAAATAATTAAACTTTTAGTTTGTGCAATACATACGATAACGATTCTTGGAAAATATATGACACCGAGAGATGGAGAATAAACTATATGTTATCAACTCAAAAAATGAATAATCTTTACTTGTTCATCTAGAAATATTGTTTCAGATCAATGACTCCTCAGATCCATTTTTAAAGTTTGGAATCTTTAAACTTTTTAAGATATTGTTTCGATCAATATTATTGGCATTTTTAAAATATTCTTGGCAAGTATCGATCAATTCAGTTATATTGTTTCGATCAATGGCTCCTCGGATCCATTTTTTAAACTTTTAGTCAACTGATATTGCAAGTTCTATGTAGTTTTATTAAGAACTATATATATATATATATATAATATGTATATAGAGAGAATGGAAATGGAAATGAAAATGAAATTGCACTCAATTAGTGTAACTAGTTGATTATGAAATGAAAACGGAATGGATACCTAATTATAGTTAGGTGATAATTTGAGAATGAGGTGTTTTATAATGATTGACCAACACTAATTGAGTGATTGGATTATGAAAAATCATGAAATACCGGAAAGAACTTTGCACCAGATTTCAATGATTAACCTACACAAACTGAGTGGTGTGATTATGGAAAAGCATAAAATACTAAAATGTTAATAAAACTAAAAAATCATATTTTCCTTCCCAAATTATCTAGACATATTTAGCAAAATGATTGTAATAGAAAATTGCAAGCATTGATTATAAATTGATTACTAATAATCTTTTTTATTATGGAATAATCCATATTCCATATATCATATTCATTATTTCAAATTCCAAATTTCATATTGAGCATGAAGGAATGATCCATTCAGTGATAAGGGTTGCTTGGGTGGAGTTTTAGAATGATATGTGGCATTATACTAATTGTCATTAACTATATTTTACAAAATTAAAATAGATAGATGACACAATTTCTTCTCTTATCCCTATTTTTACTTTTATCCTTAATTTTATTTTTATGACACAATATCTTCTCTTATCCCTATTTTTACAAGGTGTTTGGAAAGGTAAAGAATTGAATTCTTTTATAGAATTGAATTTAATTTCTTGATTTGATATTAATTTTTTATTTAAGAGATGTAGGAATTGAGATCATAGTGAGAATTGAATTAAATTCCAAAATTTAATACAAAAATTAGGCAGTAGAATTAATCAAATTTAATTCCCTTAAAAATATCAAAAGTAAATTAGACCTAATTAAGTCTGATTTGGCTTAAAAATTGAATTGACTTCAAGCTTAAAATACTTCATATATACCCAAATTAGTTACTTTTTTTTTATAAAACAGTTAGAAATTGAAGCCCTTTGGTACACAAAATTGAGTGATACAACATTGTCTCAGTAAATTCATGTTCAATATATAGTTGTGTCAAATAATCATCCAATTTCTCAACTTAACTCTCCCACTGCAATAAGAGGCAGAATCAAAGCCACAAACTTAAATTTTGCGAACTACTTGCAGATATTTGATAAGTATAAAAAACACCTTTTATATTCATCTTTGGAAATTGTTGACGTTGTCAACCCTAAATTCTTCAACTTTCATATTGGGGATCTGTGTGTTCCTTTGCCCCTCTGAGCACCTTTGCTAAGTTCCTTTCTAGCTATTTTTTAATTTTAATTTCTATCGTAAATTTTGGAAGGCCACATGTGTGAGGCTCAAACTTTAATCATATTTATTCTGAGTGGTTTAACTATGTTTAACTTTCTTTGTAAAATATGCATGTTATATATATAGGCCAAATTTCCATTAAGCAAGTCTAATATTTGATAGCATTATACATCCAATAGCCCAAGTCCATATATATATATATATATATATATATATATATATATGTTGAATTTCATATAATAAATATTTATTTTATAATAAAAGATAAAAAAATTTTAAATAAATTATTTAAATCAATTTGAACTACATTTTAAATAATATAACTAAATTTAATTCTATAACTTATTATTTTATTTTAAAAATAAAAATTTAAAATGGGGTGTTACTTTTATGACAAATTGTCTAAATAATTGTATTTTTATGATAGATGAAACCAAATTTGATCCATCATATCAATTGAGGATTCTCTAAGACGGTGTTCGTCTACTATGTATGGAAAAAAATAAAATAGCAGAAAATAATATGTTTGTTTAGTATACACACGTATAAAATAAATTATATTTGTACAGTTTTTTTCTATATTTTTATGTTTACACTAAAAGTAAATATACAAAATTCAAGTATTGGTACAGGAATTTTGTACAAAATTTTGTATTAATTTTGTCCACACTCAAAATAATTTTGTACAAATACAAGTAATAATTTATTATATACACACTAAAACAAATATAAAACAAAAAATTTATTGTATTATATCAACTTTGAAGCGCTACCTTAGGTAGCGTTTGTTTACTGTGTACAAGACACAAAATACAATACAGAACAGAAAAATGACATGTTTGTTTAGTACAGACACATACAAGATATACTGTATCTATACAATTTTTTTCTGTATTTTGTGTCCATATTCAGAGTAGGTAAACAAAATACAAATACAAATGCAAAAATTTTAATGAAAATTTGGTTCCAAGCTCACCCCTATTATTAATCCATAATTTCACCAATTACCATTCTTATTTTTTTTACCAAAACTCCAAAATAAAATTTTGTATAAGTATAGATACAAATTTATTCTGTACATCCTAAAACAAAAAACATAAAATTCAATGTATTATACCTATATTTCTATATTGTATGTATTAACTTTGAAACAAACACTACTTAAAATTGCAAACACTCCAAAGAGCAATGTAAGTCACAAACTTTAGCAATGGGCCTTCTTAATCACCAATAACTCCCGTCCAGGTAAGTACGATTCATACTTGGTCTAGCTAAGTAATTTGTAGTCACCAACTTGGCCTCGCCCATCTAGAATTACACAATGTGGGACAAAATCTCGATGCCATATCCCTGTCCAAAAATTTGTATTGACATGAATATGATTGCTTACTGTTCCTCGTTAATTGATGGTCCCAAGCTCCAACCACTTCATTCATTTATTCATTGTCTCTCTGTCTTGTTCACATACCTACCTAGCACGCATTTCAACGATGCAAGACAAAACAGTCATCAAATTTTTAAGTACATGTTGGATCATGTTGTTCGATTCTTTTTCAGAAAATTCGATCACAAATCTAGAACATCATTTGTAGATAAGCTTAGAGTGAATATCACTAATTTTATTTTATATATACTCACTCATACATAAGTACCACCAAGTTTTTTGAGTGTACCAAAGAAATATTCTTAGCTTTTATGATGAAGTTTTACTCTTTCTGATGAAGTTTGAGGAAAATTCCAAGGGAACAAGTACAAAGTTTTTGTTCAAAATTAGACCTTGTATATTAAGCACGGGTACGGCACTTTTGTAAAAGTATCCGTACCAGATACGTACTAGGTACGAATTCTTGATGGATACAAGTGGGTACGTATCTGGACTTTTTTTTTTTTAAAAAGGAATGGGTACTTTTGGATATGGGCCGGGTACGAAAATGAGTATATATATTTTTTATAAAATTATACCGTTTTAAATTTTTATTTTTTTAAATTAATACCGAGGCTCATACCCTAATTATAATCCTGATACACATTTAACCTACCTTAATACCACTTACATTTGATAAAGCTGCAATCTCTTGCCTTCAACCTTCCTCTTTGACAACAACCCTTCATCTCCGAGGACGGTGACCATACTCTCGTGACCTTCCTCGCGCCTTGTTTAAAACAATATGACGCTTGATGATTGTTTTCCTTATTTTTTTTCTTATTTAGAATAATATCATGTTTTATGATTTTAATTTTCAATAATTTACTTGTTTTTTTTACTACCGTACCCGTACTCCATTTTTTATAAAATTGTCGTACCACGTACCTGTATTCGTACTTGGTACGGATACCGTACCCGTATCTATGCAGCATAGTTATTAACTCTTTCCTCTCACGTACAACGTTGGTTCCTTTCACATATCACTCTCGTTCTGCAACATGTTTGATATATTGCAAGAGTCAAAAGGGAGTCCCTTATAATTTCTTGGATAAAGAAACTCTTGTTTTTTAGCATTTCTGAATTGTTTGAATTGAGTGATTAGTGAATAGGGATTTACTTAGTTCTTCTTTTCATAGTTATTAAGCTTTCCGGTTAACTCTTACGAGTGTATAATCTTGAAAATGATTTTATCTAAACTCTCAACGGCCTTATAAGACAAGGTGAAAACATAATCAAATTTTATCTAAACTCTCGAGTATTATATTGCTGCAAATTTCTTAAGCATCCTTCCTGGTATCATAATTTTGAGTTCTGGATTTTAAAGACATAATAACTAGTGGCTAGTTGCAGATACAGCCAAGAGAGATTGTTATTTGGTGATGATATTAATTTAGAAAACAATTGCTACAAATCTTGGTGAGGATTTTTTTTTATAGCCACTTATTAGGCAATTAGATAAACTTCTTATCTAAAAACAAAACCCATGGCCGTGCCAAGACAACCTAAAGGGACCCGTCTCAATCATTATTTGAAGATAATATATTCTAATAATGGATGACTTATCTCACTCAATTCAAAAAAAAAAATCCTTTGGGGTATGTTTCATGATTTTTATGTTTGGTTCATACCATAAATACATGATCAATATTATTAATTTGTGTTTTTTTTTCACATTCCCTTTTTAGGCCTAGAGGGAATACAGCAATCAAACTTCTGGGATTCTGGTCTTTGGAAGACTTTGACTTCATTGTACACAAAAAAAAATGTATATGGAAATTATTAACCTGGCACTGCTATTTCATGTTATTTTTTTATTCTGTGTTGATTCCTTGGCACTGAGTTATTCCTATAAGTCTATACTCACATTTTTCAATTTGTTTTCTTACTTAAAGCAATTTGTTCTGATTGCAGGCCTTCTGGTGTAGGCAACAATAACATGGAGCCACAGTGTTCAATCAAGAAAGATGTCACTGAAGTAAGTAAAATAGTAAAATACCAATCAGCATGATCGAATTCTGTTGCCAGAATAATGTAATACTATTTTTATCATTTAGATGATTAAGTCAAATTCTTGTCAAATTGTCAACAATTCTACCAAATAATTTTACCTAAATGTAAAATTGTTCTTGAAGTAACATAGATTTTTTTTGCCTTCTCTACCTTTCCATCTTAGCTATTTTGCAATGCTTGCACTACTACCTCATTCAAAAATAACTTTCCGGATACATTGATAAAAAAAAAGTTATTTTTGAACACGGGTATTACTTTTTATCTTTGTTGACTAACATGGTCGATAAAAGTTGACAAGAACTTTGATGAAAAAAAAAGTAGTTAACTCGTATAATCTCAAATAAATTCTGGTAAGAGTTCTATGTTTATTTAGAGTGTTGCTATTTGCACAATAAAAAAATCAGTGAAAACCAGCCCATATAGAGATTTTGGGTCACAAATATTTCAGTCCACTAAAAACTAACTGCTTAGAGATAATTTTTTTTTTGGACCAAAGGTTGTCCAATGGACTCAGCTGGTTTGGCTGGTTATCCATTGTTCACAAACATTTTTTTGGTTTCTCTATTATTTCCTTTTTTCATTGTGCAGTTAATAGGTAATACCCCAATGGTATACCTGAACAACATTGTGGAGGGATGTGTAGCTCGTATTGCTGCTAAGCTAGAGTCAATGGAACCCTGCTCGAGTGTAAAAGATAGGCATGGACCTTTTTTTTTTGTTCATTTTACAAACTAGAACTGTCTTGAGTTGTAAGACTTCAGAGTCATTCAAGAACTTGTAATGCTAATCTTCTCCTTTTTACACAATCAGGTTAGCATTTAGCATGATTAAAGATGCTGAGGATAAAGGTCTCATTACACCTGGAAAGGTAGGTTAGTCCTGTTGAAGTTTTACATATGTAGAGATTATATGCGTGGCCTCAAGGTGTTGTTTTTTTGCAAATTTAGGTAAGTTCAGAGGATTAATTTTCACATACTCTAAAGTTCAAGGGGTATTGTACACTTATTTAAGCTAAAGTGCATATTTGAGAAAGCTTAGAGGGTCAATTTACACATTTTTAATATTTAGGGGTTAAAGTGTACATTTTCAAACTTTAGTCAATGTGCATGTTCTGTTCAGATTTGCCACTTTTACAGCAGCACATAAATGATGTATGATATAAGCGAGTCTAATTTTTTCTGAATAATGGTTGAAAAGAGTGTTCTTGTTGAGGCTACAAGTGGTAACACCGGCATTGGATTGGCATTCATAGCAGCATTGAAGGGCTATAAAGTCATAGTGGCAATGCCAGCTTCTGTGAGTCTTGAGAGGAAAATTGTGCTTCGAGCATTTGGAGCTGAGGTATATCTGACAGACCCTGAAAAAGGAACTATTGCTGTTATTGAGAAGGCTGAAGAGATAATATCCAAGACCCCAGGGAGCATTATGCTCCGACAGATTGATAATCCTTCAAATCCAAAGGTAACATTTTATTGAGACTAAACTCTTACTCCAACCATTTTAAAATAATTGACATTTTAGGAAAAAAAATTCATAATAATTGTCTATTTCCAAATTCCAATACAAATTTAAATCCTTTATTCCTATTGTATTTACATTTTAGGTAGTGTTAGTAAAAAGTGATTTAACGAAAAAAGGTTAAATTAAGATAAAGATGATAGTTTAGTTATTTTAATACATTTGTTTAGAAAATCAAGAATATTTATTGAGTTTCTTAACATGTGTAAAAAAAAACTTAAACGTCAATTATTTTGAAATGAAAGAAATAAAATTGTATTTTAGAAATATATTGGGGAAAAATCATTCTATTAGAAATTTTATAAATATGTACATAGATAGATCAATTTTTTCACGATCTTCCACCCAATCGAGCAATTCAAACTCACACTGATACCACTTATTGGATCAAAATTCTACCACTAAATTAACTACTACTGCTAGTAAGGGTTCAACTTCATTTCCATTATAAACACTATGTGTCCCAATGTTAAGCCATCAAATTTTAACGGTGACTTTGACCAAATAAAGTGTCGAACATATAAATCCAATTTGGGTTGGTCGAATGCTTAGCTCACTCATCTGTTCAAGTAAGGGTTGGGGTTTGATTCCCGCCTTGTGTATGCGACAACCTATTAGCCAGCAATAGACCCTTAAATGGAACTCAGATCCGTGACGGATTAGTACTTATCCTGTCGAGCTGGAAGATATCGTGAACTTATCTTTCCACAGTAATTTCTAACAATAGTCAAATGTTACTGTAAAATATGTCTAAACAATAAACATAAGCTGTTACCTTTGTATCCATCCAAGAGTTACATTGCAGCTCATTGTTTTGTCACTGACAATTGTCATCCATATAGATTCATTATGAGACCACTGGCCCTGAAATTTGGAGAGACTCAGGAGGGAAAGTTGATGCTCTTGTTGCAGGGATAGGAACTGGGGGCACCATAACAGGTGCTGGCAGCTTCCTCAAGGAGAGAAACCCTGACATCAAGGTTCACTTGTTTAAAGGCCTTTTGATGGATTTTTTTATTTGGGTTCATGCAGTTTTCCTTGTTATTGAAGCTAACAATTCATGTTTCTCTGTTTCCCTTTTCACCCTAGGTGTATGGTGTGGAACCAGTTGAAAGTGCAGTCCTGAATGGAGGACAGCCAGGTGATTTTATCATCATGTATATGTGCTGACTCTCTTTTTGAGTTTGAGTTTGTGAAAGTTGTGATTGGTCATGGACTTGTGTTATGGATAAGGACATGATTACTTTGTGATGGATAAGGGTACTGCAGTCCTTTTACTGTTTTCTCATGTGATAATAATACACTTATAAGTATTAGAATTATGATGGGAAATGCTATTTGTAAATATAACAGTGTCATCCACCCATTTTTTACCCATTCAAAAGTTGGCAACTTTTATGAAAATGTTGGCAAGTTGCCAACATATTCATAAAAGTTGTCAACTTTTTAAATTGGTGAAAAATGGGTGGATGAGTATTGTTATATGTACAAGTAGCATTTTCTTTTTAGTGTTGGGGGGTGGAAACCACACTAAGTTTAAAGGTAATAAAATGTATATTGAGAGTTGAGACGGTGTAGGATAGTATGCTTGCATATGCTGCTCACAATATTTTTCATCAGCCAAGTCATTATTCTCTACTCACTCTCATTGTTTTCTTCAGTTCATGCCCCTTTTGCAACATATCCCATAAGCCACTTTGGTATCTATGTATACATCACTCGAAAAGTGAAGGATGTGGTGTGCTTCTAGGTGATGAAATACTTATAGTAGCAAAGTGCCAAAGAGGGCCAATTAGCCAAAGACCCTAAGATGAGAGTATTCTTACGTGAACATAATATAATGCAGCAAAAAGGGCTTGAACCCAAAATTTTTCGGTTGACTTGGATGGTGATGAATCTTATACTGTAGAGATGAGTCAATGTTAGAATATAAATCTATGTTCTGTCAAAACTGGTTCAAAACAATAACTTGTATACATCTGCAAGCTTTTTTTCCTCTCCAAGGCAGATCCTGTTGAATTGTGGACTTGGAAGTTCAAAGTTGGTCTTGTTGATTATGACTTTATTGCTTATTGCTAAATGTTGAATCAGCTGAATTGTTAAAACTGAGTTTTTTGTTCAGGCACAATGAATTCTTTAAAAAGATGTTCTTTAAGCTTTATTAAGACCTTATACAACAATTTGAGGCTGTTTACTGACTGTTTTTGTATATTTAAACATTTGTCAAAGGTATTCACTTAATCCAAGGGATTGGTAACGGTATCATTCCCGGCGTACTCGATGTTGATCTCCTAGATGAAGTCATTCAGGTAGTCATGAACACTAACATATCGGCATTCAATGTTTATGTGAAGCACATTAATCTGGAATGGTTTTATATATAATTCTGGATACATGTTAGTTCATAGGAGAAAAGCAATGCTACAAAACCAGAAAGATATTGCAAGAACAATTAATTAAAGACGCAATCCTAGGCTAAGACTTACAAGGATCTACAATGATAACAAGATATTCGCGTATGCATAGTGTTTGCTCTGCTAGTTACCAATATAGGTATTTTGTTAAGACCAACAAGGTTTGTAAAACCATAGTTACACGGAACGCAGTAAGTTTCGGTAAGGGTACACGGTACGCAGTACGCCACTTTCTAAGTGTTCCCATTCAATATGTAATTTAGGTACATGGTAGGTCCTGATATAATGTTTGGTACGTAGTATCTTCTAATATAAAATTCAGCACACTATCAATTAAAAAATTCAATTTTTATATTATTTAAAGGTTAAAAGTTATTATTAATATTATTTTTATGATGATTATTATTATAACTAAATAATTATTCATAATGTTTTGGTAAGTGAATCATGGTGTTTTGGTACGTAAATGAATTGTGAATTGGTAAACATGAATTGATATGCGGTACGTTGCCTAATTGGTGAATTCATGTAACTATGTGTAAAACTACAGATATCAAGTGAAGAAGCTATAGAAACTGCAAAGCAGCTTGCCTTGAAAGAAGGTTTGTTGGTATGGAAAACGATGATTTGTGGCACTTTTGATGGTTTTACTTTTACATTGGTTTCTATCTATAAACTTATTCCTATCAAATAAATCTCTGACTATGAGTACTTAAAATAATTTTTCATGCTGATTATATTATTACTTTCTTAAAGATGGGGATTTCATCAGGAGCTGCTGCAGCAGCTGCAATAAAGGTGGGGAAGAGACCAGAGAATGCAGGAAAGCTCATTGTTGTAAGTTTGCAATTCTCATAATGAGTTTATTATATGGGAATTATGATATGGCTATCATGTAAAAAATTTTAAAAATTACTTAATGTGTGTAATAGAATAGAGGAAGATCGAGGATAATCATAGGAGAAGTGATTAGAAGGGATTTAAATGCAAACAAATTTAATAGAAATGTGATCTATGATAGAGTTTTATGATATCGCATGATCCATATAGGACAAAGCTTAGTTGTTTTTGTTGTGCTTAATGTGTGTAATAGAACTGCCTACTATTACTTAATCTTGTGACATTGTACTACTAGAAGTAATAGAAGGGCAATCATATTCTTTATGTTAATTTTGTGTGGAATGAATTTGAGCTTATTTGGTTACGAATGTAGGTTGTTAACTTGTTATTGGCAGATTCAAGATCTTGTTGTGACTTGTGTTAGTAAGATATAATTTTGTCATCTTAGATTGACTATCATTATATGGATCTTTCTTGGATACTAACATGATATTTTACTCTTTGATAAAATTAAGTTTGCCTCCATCTATTTGTAAATTTTGCTTGAAAGGTTTCTTAGTTATACTGATTTCCCAGTTTCTAAAACAAATGCTTGGGGCACAACAAAAAACAGCCAACAAAGTCCATTTAACACTTTATGGTCCAAATAACACTTTTAATCATGAGTATATTTTTAATGGGCTGGATGATTGGGGCCCAAATTCCTATTTATTGGCTGTTTTGGCTGATTTGTTGTTGTGCCTACAATGCTCTTTGTAAAATCATTACAGCGTCCTTTCCTCTGTAGCACAATGAACATTGCATTTAAAAGAGATCTATGTCATATAAACAATCTGGAGGGAAACAAGCTTAATTTCACTGAACCTCGTAAGAAGTGATCAGTGTAATTTGGCTTGAACTTTTGGCCAAGTAAATTTGTATCTGCTGAACCATGTCACTAAACCATGTTATTACTATGCAGGTGGTATTTCCCAGTTCTGGAGAGCGTTACTTATCATCACCATTGTTTGAATCCATAAGGCAGGAAGCTGAACAAATGACATTTGAATAAGATCAGATATATATATATCCAAATCATTATATTAACCCAGAAACCAAAGGAGTCATGCATACTATTATTATTATCTGTGGCAAAATTTCGACAGAACATGATATATATCAGTGTCTTAAGAAAAATAATATACTTAAGATAGTAGTCTTAAAAAATAATACAAGATGAAGAAAACAAGACTGTTTTCTGGATCTCACTAGATTTTTTTTCCCTTCTTCTTTTTTGTGGGGTGGATTAATATACTACAGTGTAATTTTTGTCAAGAAACATGTGCTTCACATTCTTTTGTGATATGTAAACAATTATTCTACCTCTGTTATATTTTTCAGTATCCACTAAGAGACTTTTAAGTATACTTAATAACTTAACTTTGATACTTTCCCCATTTAATAATTAATCATGATACGTGTACAACGAAGTAAGCCAACAAGTCTGCCAACAATTAAATGATATACATATAAAAGAGTATGTAATTAATATGATAGTAATTAGTATCAGAAAATGGATTACACAATATTTTAATTTATTGTACAATTAATGGTGATTACAATTTATTTTGATACATTACTGATATAATATTACAAAGATTTTTTTACACATTTAATAATTTCATCTATCTTAAAAAGAAAATTTCATTAAAAATAAAATAAATTATTTTACCTCAAAATCGTCTTGATATACAATATCATTACACAAATTCTATTCAAAATCTAGAAAAAAAATGAATTACACATATAAAATAAGGGCAATTACACATACTAATAAAGGAAATTACACTATCAAGCATAAAACATTACACATATCGTATAAAGGGTGTTACACATACCATAGAAAGCGAATTACGCATACCTCATAATAGGTATTACATGTAACACCCCGACTTTTATTAGGTTCTAATTAAGTGAAATTAAGAGTAATTGACCTTAGTTAGAAATTTAATTAAGTTGGAGTATATAAGTTTCTCCTTGATAAATCTTTATATGTGTTTGAATTGTATGTATTTATATGTTATATTTAATGTTTTAATGATGCATGAGGGTAGAAATGACGTATGTATGAGTATGGCACGAGTTGGGACGTTTTAGAAGTGTTTTAGGGCAATTTTACAGCCCAGTAATCGATTACCACGGGCTGGTAATCGATTACACTGCACAAATTTTGAATTTGTGCATTTTTACAGACTGTAATCGATTACAGATTCGTGTAATCGATTACAGACTGCGCAGTTAGAGTTTTTAGTGCGTTTTTAGGTCAAGAGTGGGCCCCACAACACCTCTATATAATACCTACCCTATCCTCCACTCAGAAAACCTAAATTTCATATTCCAAAACACTCTTGGCAGTCTCCATCAATCCTTGTGCCTCCATTCCACTCTCTCTCTCTCTCAAACTCAAAAACCATAACCCTTCCACAACCCCAAATCCATATCAACTCTCATCCAATCACAAAACAAACCATATATTCTTAATCCTCTCTCCAAATAGAACACTTCTACCATTTCCATTTTTGAAAGAAGTCATTTTTGTACCGTTCGTGGGGCTAGAGAGAAAGTGAGAAGGAAAGGGGTGTCTCTACGCATAGCATAGGAGGTCTACAAGAGGTAGGGGTTCTAGACATTCAATATTCACTGTATTTTCATGCATAATGATGTGTGTTTGTTGATATTATTGTTGATGTTCGTTTTTCCCATTATGGTTCATAAAAGGGTTGCTTTTACCGATTGAATTTCAAAAAGAAAGTGTTTTATGGATGTAAAAGTATTTTCAAACTTATTCCACTGATTGGTTCTCTTGTGTCTGTGTTTTCTACCGATTGGGGTGATTCTAGATCTGAGTTAAAGCCATTGGCTTATAAAAATTGTGTTTTTGAAACCCTAGAATCTGATTTCTCGCGTTCGTAATCAATTACAAGGGTTCGTAATCAATTACAAGGGTTCGTAATCGATTACGAGCTGAGAATTTCCAATCGCGAGTAAACATGGCATTCTGGTAATCGATTACAGGGTCTCTGTAATCGATTACAGTAATCGATTACATTCCCGATGTAATCGATTACAACGCTGCAAATTTTACGAAAATTAACTGTTTTGACCATTTTGTGTACCCTAATGTGTTCTACGACCCATATGAGTGTTATATACGATTTTTGCATGATTTATATATGTTGGCATGATTTATTATGTATGTTTACGTGTTGTTATGTGATGTATTGATGCTATATATGTATATATATACCCTGTAAGACATTAATAACGGCAAAGACGTCAAAAGGGACGCAAAGACAAAGTTACAGTTATAATAAAACACTCTCGTCTTTGGATACTGATGGGGTTGTAAATCAAGGGATGGCAACCTTGGTGAATAGCCTCATTGGTAAAAGAAGACGGTACCCCCTCTTGCCATAGTATAGGATGAGCTCATGCCTAGGGGCCGGTGATGTGGAGGAGTACAGGAGGGCGGACAGTGCCAAAGATTAATGCAAGATAAAGTTGTTTGGCTAAATGTATTATGTTATCTTATGAGTTATCAATTGTATATGTATAAGGGCACTAGTACACTACACCAAGACGTTATTTATTTATGCCATATTGACTGTTTAATTAAAATGGACAAGACGCACTTAGGTAAGACGTTCCGGGGAAAAGACTTCTTTTCAAACTAATACCTGAATTGAATGCATTCATGTTTCACCTATTTCTTAATTAAACCTGGGGCGACTTCCTCTACTGAGTCACTTCCCAGTGCTCACCCTATGTTTTTCCCCCATATTATAGAGGAGCAGACAGAGCAGGACCATGGAGCTAGCGAGGAGCAGGCCCAACCTTAGTTTATTTTCAGTCTTCCGCTTTATAGACCTATATACATTGATTTACTTTACAGTTATGGATTTATTTCAGTTGATTGTTTTGTTTATTTTAAGTCCGGACCTATGTTAGACGACAACTATTTATTTGACATGTATTTATGGTGGAGTCTCATAAGTCATTGTCTTTGGTTATGGGATAAAGCCTAGTATTTATTCCATTTATGTTCATTGATTTTTGGGAGTTATTTATGTGATGAGACTATTCAGTTTACATGTTGGCATGGCTTTTTATTTATCGATTATGTATTCCGCAAAGCCCTTACTTTTATATCGTGAACAAATTGCGAAAATTTTACTCCCACCTATTTTCTGCGTATATATATTTTAAATACAAAGATAAAATATGATAACAGAAGGTAACCCTTATGAAATGGCCTAAAATGACTTAAGCGTTAAGGGCTATCTAGTAGGGGGTTACATTTTGGTATCAGAGCGGGTCTATCCTACAGGGCTTGGGGTAATGGACCTGTTATGCTATTATGGCATGTACGGTAGTTATATCATGCATATAACCTCTTATGTGTCTTAGTTAGTGTTGAGGTGCATGATCGTTTTGCTGGACTGTCAGAGTAATTGTGCATACTTAACAATTGACGTGGAGCCTGATCAACTCGATGTTCATTGTTTTGTGTGCACAGGGACATGGCACCTAGCAGACGTATTATGAACGTTTCTTCCACCATGAAAGACCAAGGCGCTCCAGCAAGGACATCTCATGGCAAGAAGCACGTGATGCAGTGCAAGAGTCATCATAGGCATCATTATCGTTATGGTCAGGAAGAAGGTTCTCAGCACCTACGAGTCTCGGGTTCCTGTGAGGTTAATTCCCTTATGTACGCCGGCTCTCCCGATCCGAGTGTGACTATCAACTGGATCCTTAAGATGGAAGAGGTGGCTACAGATATGTCATATCCAGAAGAATAGAAGGTTGCGCATGCCGCCCTTATGCTAGTGGGTGAAACTGGAGTTTGGTGGTCAGATGTGTGCAATGTCTTGGAGGTTGTCGGTACCTCCATTGGTTGGGAACAATTCCAGGTCCTCTTTCACGAGAAGTACCTTCCGGAATCAATCATGCACGCCAAGGAAAGAGAGTTCCTCGCACTACAACAGGGTACGATGTTAGTCTCGGAGTATACTGAGAGGTTCAACGAGTTGATTAAGTTCTCCCGTTTTCCGTCGAGTGAATTGGTTGAGGCCACCAGATGCAGCAGGTACTTGTGTGGGTTGAGGTCTGAGATACGGAGCATGGTGATTCCCTTGGAGACTCAGGAGTTCCCCTATTTGGTGGCAGTGTGTTGTGCTCTGGAGAGCGTCCAGGAAGTGATCAAGTGCACCGAGACTGAAGTAGTGGTAGCAACCGCAGACCCACCAGGCCAGGGCTCACAGTCTAGGCGCCAGCCCCGCACCCGCTTTCAGCCCTATAGCTAGTCACCAAGGACCAAATCTCATCCTCGACCACAGCAGCAGCAAAAGCGCCCAACCGTAATAGCACCCCGGGCGTTACCCGCCCCACTACGATGTGCCACGTGTGGCAAACTTCAGTCTGGGGCTTGTCACTTCGGCCAGGACGTCTGTTATCGCTGCATTCAGTCAGGCCATTATGTCAAGGATTGCATAGGTACCGATCGACAACCTTCTTCTTCCTTGATGCCACAACATCAGGGTCGCGTGTTCACGGTCAGTGCAGAGGACGCGGAGCGGTCAGACAATCTTATCAGGGGTAAGCCTTTTATTTGGAGTATTTGGCTTATATGCAGTTTGCTCTTGTTTGTTACGGTGATGACTAGCCTTAATCATCATTGTTTGAAACCCATTTAGTACGTGAGTACAGTGGGAATTGTGTGATGCATGTCTAGGTCTGAAGCTAAGCTACTTGTAGTTTTGTTAAGGCCTAGTTGAGGTTAGTTAGGGACAGTCAACCTTAGTTAAGAGTGGACTGCCTTGGCTAGTTAACCATGGATGGTTACTCATCTCTGGTTGATCTTGGCCTCCATATGTTTTCCTGTGTGTTAATCATACCCTTGTTTTGTTTAGAAAATAAAGTGAAAAGTGTTTTCAAAAAGGATTTTACACGTGAATGAAAAGACTTGTTTTTCCAACTTATTTTCAGCGCATGTTTTCAAAAAGATGTTTGGCGAATCGATTTCAATAAACAAGAGTGTTTTTGCTTCGGCCTCTTTCACAACCACGATGGGATAACTCTTAGGAATGATCATATCCTTCTAGTTGAACCCTTTTTCCTTTTAGGGATACCTTACGTCCTCACATACATTGATAGATGTAAGCCTTTACACCTCTAGGTACCCTCTCTCGTACATTAAAACATATGAGCCCTTGCACCATTATTAGGTTCCCGTCACTGCCAACTACTACCAAAGATATTCCTTGACCATGTTCTGTCCCGTTTCACTCCGAATTTCCAAGACACTACCCTCCTAGTACTCTAAGCATAGGAGGAACCCTTCGCTATCTACACCGTTTGCACGATCCTAGAGAAAGACAACACTCCCAAAATATAGCCTACTTCTCCTTAGGAAACTCTTGGGTTGCTCACATATGTACCCACACGAACCCCATCACTACAAGCCACCATATATGTCCCAATTCTACCAAACCTCAGGATCCATTAGTCTCCCAAACACCACACTCCTACCGTTAAGTGTTAAGGAAGAGTCTTCCCTTTTACGTATGTCGTTAGTAATACCTAATAGAATCATTGAGGAGTCATGTAAGAGTTAGTTATACCATACCCCATCATGCCATCATGAGCACATTCCTCCTAGTGGCTTTGGATGTATGTCAAGGATATTTATGCCTCTTCTTTTGTTTTTGTTTTCAAGTGATTCTGAAAATCTATTAAAAAGATCTTTTGTTTTCAACTTTGGCTTTAGAAAATGATTTCATACCCTATCGACCTTAAGGTATGGAGTTCCTTAAGGCTCTTTTCACAAATCGTTCAGTTGTGAACTTGAAAATTGTTTTTGTGTTGTTTGAAAATACCTTGGGGATCTCTTACTGTGTTAGTTGTGATTATGAGTCATAGGGTCCGATGTGTTTTCCTGGTTTTGTGGTTATTAAGATAGTGTGTTTTGGGCATGGGTAGATGGTTTCTGAAGTAACAGTATAATATAACTTGAATGAAGTTTTTAAAAGCGATTTCCTTATATATCTTGGGAAAACTTATGTGATTAGGGCCGTAGGAGTAAAGGTAATATGTTTTCATTTGAGTGGATGTGAGAAACCTAAAGTGTATTTTGAGAGTCTAGAATTGCCTTTAATTGCAAAGCGAAAAGGTTTTGAGCTTTATAATTAATTTTTGGAAATGAAGTAAATGTGTTTGGACTACTAGGAATTGGGAATCAACTTGGATTTTCAAAAATAATAATAATAAATAAAAATAAAAATTCTAAGATGTTGTTTTGAAAATAGAGATTAAGGTTCTAGAAGAAAACATTTGTGTTAAATCTTGGACCCTAGGAACGTAAGCATCAACTTGTGTCATGTAAGGTGGTGGAATCGTGCCTTTATCTTGGAAAATGTATTTCGGTTGTCCTTATGTTTATGCAAGCAGATGTTTTTGTTCTTGAACTTGTTTTCCACGTTTGAGATGGTTTCTTGTGACTTAGTTTGGCATTGGGAACCTATCTCTCTTAAAACCTGTCTTGTTTAAAACTTATCCCAAATGATTTTCTTTTCGGTCTACGGTTTTGGACGTAGAAAAGTCTTATCACCCATGAACGAGTTTATGATTTGGAAATGATTTACTTCCAAAGCTGTTTGTTTTATATGACTTAAAAGCAAAGTTTGTTGAAGATTTTGATAAATGAACAAAAGTGGTTTCGCGTTTTGGCCAGATTGACCCTAACCAAAAAGTTGAGTTGGTTCTTTTATGTATGGCGGCCAACATGGTCTAGTTTCCGCATAACCTGTTTGTCGGGTTAGCTGCTTGTGTGTGGACTTCCCCTCGAGTCTCCACGAGGGTAAGAGCTGGTATGTCACGTTTTGTTCTTGTGTCAGTAGTGTCGAATTTCGGGACGTAATTCTTTTTAGGGGGGAGAAATGTAACACCCCAACTTTTATTAGGTTCTAATTAAGTGAAATTAAGAATAATTGACCTTAGTTAGAAATTTAATTAAGTTGGAGTAGATAAGTTTCTCCTTGATAAACCTTTATGTGTTGTATGTGTTTGAATTGTATGTATTTATATGTTATATTTAATGTTTTAATGATGCATGAGGGTAGGAATGACGTATGTATGAGTATGGCATGGGTTGGGACGTTTTAGAAGTGTTTTCGGGCAATTTTACAGTCCAGTAATCGATTACCACGGGCTGGTAATCGATTACACTGCACAAATTTTGAATCTGTGCATTTTTACAGATTGTAATCGATTACAGATTCGTGTATCGATTACAGACTGCGCAATTAGAGTTTTTAGTACGTTTTTAGGTCAAGAGTGGGCCCCACAACACCTCTATATAATACATACCCTAGCCTCCACTCAGAAAACCTAAATTTCATATTCCAAAACACTCTTGGCAGCCTCCATCTATCCTTGTGCCTCCATTTCACTCTCTCTCTCTCTCTCAAACTCAAAAACCATAACCCTTCCACAACCCCAAATCCATATCAACTCTCATCCAATCACAAAACAAACCATATATTCTTAATCCTCTCTCCAAATAGAACACTTCTATCGTTTCCATTTTTGAAAGAAGCCATTCTTGTACCGTTCGTGGGGCTAGAGATAAAGTAAGAAGGAAAGGGCTAGAGAGAAATGATATTACACATACTACGTAATTGATATTACATATATACAACATAATTAGTATTACCAATATCACATGAAAATGTTATACATACCGATATAAAAGCAAAGATTAGACATACCACGGTGTATGGAACATTCAGATCGAAATTGTTATTAATAAGTTGTTCATTAGATTCTTCTATTGACTATTGTTCTTGATCACCCTCTGCCCCAAAAAAAAGGCGTGATATAAAAGGAATAAAAAAAAGCTGACATAAAAAAGCTGCCCAAAATAAAACATAATCAATGAAAAAAAAACAAAGGAATACTGAATCTATATATATAATATTTACGAACCTTCAGCATTAAATTTTTTGCCACGTGTCATTTTCTCATATTTTTCAATTTTTTTAAAAAAAAAGTTCACTTAATTTCTATTATTGATTTAATATATTCTATCATTAAATATAAATAATAGTTATTATGGTATTTTTTTATAGGAGATACTATATGATTGATCAATTATATTATGGTAATTAATGACATAACATATTATAGCATAATATAATCATGATTTATTAAAAAAAGGAAATTTTTTTATCAACCCTTACTATTCTTTTTTTATTCTATTAATTCTCTTTTTTATTCTATTAATGTGTTATATTCAATGACTTAATATATGTATATTTTAGATGGTATATTCGTTTTAAAATCTTCCATAAAGAGATAACTTTCAATCAATATTTTATTATCCATTTTTTATTTCATCACTTTTATTACAAGATATACGCACTAATATATTCATTATTCTTGTTTCAAAATTATGTATAGATTGGTATTATAAACTATACGGGTATATAAATCAAAAGTGAAATAGTTTATACGCCCTTCTTATTGCAAAATCACTAAATGTATAGATAATACGCATGAATTATAGATATAATAGATTGAATACTTATCTAAAATATACAATTTTTATTTTTTAAAAAGTTCACTTAATTTCGTGTCTTAATTTTATTCTATCATTAAATATAACAATTATTTTGGTAATTATTGATAGAGATATTATAAACTTGATCAATTATATTATGATAATTATTGATAGGTGATGAGGAAACGACTAGGGGTGAATCCTCTGAAGTTGTGGATCGTCTCAAAGGAGTGTCCTTCTAGGTAACAAATGGTAGCTTCTCAAGATATGCAGCGGAATTGGATGTTGAAATCAGATTGTACAGCAGAATTGAACTTGAAGAAAGGGTTGGCTTACGGATTAGATTAAGAGATGGATTGTTTGAAGTGAGAGAGGCCACTCAATAGGAATTGAGATAAGTCTGGATAAGACGCCACAAAGGATGTGAAACAACCTTTGATAAGTCTGAATGTTCTTGGCAGAACAGAAATGGAATCACTCTCTATAATATGGTTTGAAAATTATCTAAAAGTTGTTATTCTTCAGCTCAAAAGGCTGGTACTTATAGAAAAGAAATAACATGTGTAGAATGTGTCCTTTAATGACTTCCACTCACAACATTAAGTATATGTCATTTAAGAACCACTCACTTAATTAAATAAATACTAAATTAACTTCTCAACTGTCCAAATTAATCCCTAAGGCTGAAATCCACTAATTAGAATTATCTAAATAAAACTCTAAGCTAAATTAACTCAGAAATAAACTAAAAGAGATTGTTGAAAAGTTTCCACATGTGCCAATTGTTTCCACCGTCCAAGGCTTATAGTAATTGCTCCACTCAGCATTAATCTTGTGTAATTTGCTTCAATCTTTCATTAATTCCCTCGTGCTCTTCATTTAAACATTTTCTTGAATTCTGAATTCATGTTCTGAACTTCACAGCTTCGTATTTCAAGCTTCTGATATTGAGCTGCAACTTCTACAAGGTTCTGATCCTTATAAAACAGCTTCAGAACATTCATCTCAGCATTTCTTAGCCTCTGAACTTGTCCTGCATTTCCTTCCAATTTCTGAACATTAATTTCTAGCTTTTGAAGCTTTGTGTCAAGCTTATGATCTTTATAGACAGCAAATCCAAGCTTCTGAACTTCCGTTCTAAACTTCTGATCTATTGAGACAGCAAATCTAGGCTTCTGAACTTCTATTCTAAGCTTCTGATCTCCTGCATCAGCTCCTTCAAGCGTCTGAGCTTTAATTCCAAGCTTCTGAACTAGCTCAACATCATTCTGCAGGTTCTAATCATGCATTTCCAGCTTCTTGTCATAGGTTGCATGTAATTCTAGCTTCTGAACTTGTAGTGTTTCAAGTTCAAGCTTCTGAACTTTATTTTTAAGCTTCTAATCTTCGAATCCATGCTTCTGAAATTGAAAATCATCTTGATTCAAATTCTTTAAATGCTTCTAGGCTAGAATCTCATCAGACCCTCCTTCTTGAAAAATGATTTGTCCCCAAATCATGTGCTTCTTATTATGAGAATAATCTCCTCCTAGGTCAAAATTCAGATTTTGCACTTTGCTTTCTTGAAAGGCTTGATGTTCATATTCTTGATCTTTCTTCTGAACACTTTGGGTGGCATAATTGTAAGCTCCAGAACCCTTCTGAGAGAAATTGATATATTTCTCTTAGAGAGATAGAAGGTTTTAATGATAACAAAGTAAGCCATAAGTATAAAAATTTTACTTAAGGTTTTGCTAATATGTGTGCTAAGTGTCTCAGAAAGCTTAAACTTATGCAAATCCATGAGTAAGATCAAGACAAGCAACGAGTAACCTTATGAATTACAAGAAGAAATCATGGCGTGAAAGACATCAGAAAGGATAGTCAGAAAACGCAAAAGGTGAAAGTGCAGTTCTGAGAGAAGAACACTGTCGCCTCAGAAAGGTCTCAGAAGACCTTGCGACTGGTGGTTCTCAGAAGGGTCTTCCCTCAGAAGGGCTTCCCTCAGAAGGTTCGCCTCAGAAGTCCGTACATCTCTCAGAAAGTTGGACTCAGAAGCAACCAAGTGTCAAGACTCAATGGATGAAGCATTCATTCTCAGAAAGCTCGAAACAGCAAGCAAAGGAAGTGGGAACACGCGCACTGTACAAGTCAGAAAAGTTCCTCATTTCGCGCTGACTGTTGCAGGGAGCCGTTTTGAGCCAGAGACAGCCACATCAGCAAAGTGAAAGCTTCTAATTTCGCGGCTCTTTGATGCCTATATATATGAGTTCAATTCCAGAGCATTGGGACGAAATTCTTGCGCGAAAAACTCTTGATTAAACGTGCTAAAACTCTGCTGAATTGAAAATCATTTGCGAAAACTTAGAACTTTCTCAGAAAGACAATTTTACGAAATTGTTCTTCTAACTTTGCAAAAATCTTCTAGTTCTGTATTGGTGTAAATCCTTACATTTGTAAGTTAAATCTAGAAGTCTACTAAGGTCAAATTAAGTTTGTAACTTAATCTTAGTAGTTGGTTTTCGAAGCAAAAACTATTCTCGAAAAATGCCAAGTCCTTCGTTGTTTGAAGACAGTTTTAAGTCCTCGATTGTTTGAGGCAAGTTTAAGTCCTTAAGTGTTTAAGGCAAGAAAAGTCCTCTGTTGTGAGGCAAGGTAAAGTCCTTAATTAAGTTAAGGCAAGGAAAGTCCTCTAGTGTTGGAGGCAAGGAAATCCACTTCGGATTGTGAAGTGGTGAAAGTCCTTTACGTGGTAAAGGCAGTGTTGTCTGAGAAGGCACGATAAGAAGAATATCTAAAGAACTCTCAATGGAAGGTTGATGACTGGAGTAGGTTAGTTAAAACCGAATCAGTATAAAATTTCTCTGTGTTAAGCTTTTCTTCCTTCAACTCTTACTTTCTAAGAAAACCAACAAACACGTTTTTAACTTAATCAGAATTGTGAAAACCTATTAAGTTGAAATCAGAAAGCGTTTAAGTGAAATCAACTTTAAAACACTTTCATAAACTTCTCAGAAAGTTTATTCCGCTGCAAACACTCGAATCACCTTTCTGAGTAAACAGCTTTCTAAGAAAAGTTTTTAGAAGTAATTTTTAAACCTGCACGATTCAACCCCCCTTCTCGTGCACAAATACACCTTCAATAATTCACTCCACCCATTTCACAAAATTTTCTTTCTGCAAATCCTTCACAGAGATTGAATCGGTAAAAACAAAAAATTCAAAATTTGTTCTTTCACCTTTCATGTCTTGGGCAGCTAAAATGACACTGTCACATGAAGCTCCGTTTGCATTTGGTTCATTGTTATTTTGGGTGAAAATTCTTGCAACACCAGTGGCTTTGTTGGAAATCATTTGTTTGTTGAATTGATTTTCCAATTGTTGCAAGGGTTCTTCATTCCCAAAATTAGGAAGCTTGTTTGGAACCTCTTCCTCTTCAATTTGTATGATGGAATCTTCCAAAGAGAATTTCACCACTTTAATCACTTGTTCCTCTTTCTGAATTGTTGGCTTTTCCACTTCTTCTTCCCATTTCTTTGAATCAATTTTGGAGTCCAAAGATCCTTTGTTGTATGGAAGAATTGGTTTTGGTGCCTCCACTACGTTTTGTTGTTACTCCTTGGAAATACTCTTTATCCTGCTGGAATTAGAATAAGAGGAAGAAAATATTTTTCTTGTTTTCTTCGAAACATATCCCATTTTATCCATATCTCTGAATATATTGTCAAATGCAGTATAAACGATCTGTTTTTTTATCAAATAAAATTAAAATAAATTCACAGATGTTTCCTTCAGAACTCCTAGGGGAGCTCTGATACCACTTGATGAGGAAACGACCAGGGGTGAATCCTCTGAAGTTGCGGATCGTCTCAAAGGAGTGTCCTTTTAGGTAACAAATGGTAGCTTCTCAAGATATGCAGCGGAATTGGATGTTGAAATCAGATTGCACAACGGAATTGAACTTGAAGAAAGGGTTGACTTACAGATTAGATTAAGATATGGATTGTTTGAAGTGAGAGACGCCACTCAATAGGAATTGAGATAAGTCTGGATAAGACGCCACAAAGGATGTGAAACAACCTTTGATAAGTCTGAATGTTCTTGACAGAACAGAAAGAGAATCACTCTTTATAATATGGTTTGAAAATTATCTAAAAGTTGTTATTCTTCAGCTCAAAAGGTTGGTACTTATAGAAAAGAAATAACATGTGCAGAATGTGTCCTTTAATGACTTCCACTCACAACATTAAGTGTATGTCATTTAAGAACCACTCACTTAATTAAATAAATACTAAATTAACTTCTCAGCTGTCCCAATTAATCCCTAAGGCTGAAATCCACTAATTAGAATTATCTAAATAAAACTCTAAGCTAAATTAACTCAGAAATAAACTAAAAGAGATTGTTGAAAAGTTTCCACATGTGCCAATTGTTTCCACCGTCCAAGGCTTATAGTAATTGCTCCACTCAGCATTAATCTTGTGTAATTTCCTTCCATATTTCATTAATTCCCTCGTGCTCTTCATTTAAACAGTTTCTTGAATTCTGAATTCATGTTATGAACTTCACAACATCGTATTTCAAGCTTCTGATCTTGAGCTGCAACTTCTGCAAGGTTCTGATCCTTATAAAACAGCTTCAGAACATTCATCTCAGCATTTCATAGCCTCTGAACTTGTCCTGCTTTTCCTTCCAATTTCTGAACATTAATTTCTAGCTTTTGAAGCTTTGTGTCAAGCTTCTGATCTTTATAGACAGCAAATCCAAGCTTCTGAACTTCCGTTCTAAACTTCTGATCTATTGAGACAGCAAATCCAAGCTTCTGAACTTCTATTCTAAGCTTCTGATCTCCTGCATCAGCTCCTTCAAGCGTCTGAGCTTTAATTCCAAGCTTCTTAACTAGCTCAACATCATTGTTCAGGTTCTGATCATGCATTTCCAGCTTCTTGTCATAGGTTGCATGTAATTCTAGCTTCTGAACTTGTAGTGTTTCAAGTTCAAGCTTCTGAACTTTATTTTTAAGCTTCTGATCTTCGAATCCATGCTTCTGAAATTGAAAATCATCTTGATTCAAATTCTTTAAATGCTTCTGGGCCAGATTCTCATCAATAGGAGATATTATAGTTGGATTTAATCATAATTTGTTAAAAAAAGGGAATATTTGTAGATATTATTAATAGGATATATATTATTGTCATTTCAAGAATCAAGACTAAAGCTGGTTTGAAGATTTTGATTTTAGATGAAAATGAAAATATTTGTACATCTACCAAGAATGTAGTTTATAATGAAGAGGTGTTTCAAAAATTTATAATTAAGGTTAGACATGTTTTATTTGTTTTAACTCATATTCGTGTTAAAATATTTATACTTGTCATATGATTATCTTTATTGCCCAATAATTCTGTCTTTTTTATCATTTATCACACATGTGTCTGGTCATGGATATTTGTAGTTTAATTTATTCAACTTTTATGAAATTTTTTTAAATTATTTTTTATATAATTCATGCAATCTAAAATTTAACTTAAAGATTGAATTATTAGTATCATTTCTTTTTATCCCGTGCATCGCATGGGTCAATATACAAGTTAATTAAAAAGAAACAAAAAGAAGTTCTCAATTACCTGCTCAATACTGAATTAAAAGGGATTGCATGTGAAAATGGATTAAATACACATACTTAATAAAATCATTCTATTTTAATCGATTAAATTAAATTAATTACATGTAAAAACATTTAACATACCTCAATATATAAAGCATTGATGTCAATATTATTATTAATATTGTGTGCACTAGACTCTTCCATTGATATGAAAAGTTGGATGATGGGAGATCGAGATTGAAAAAAAATATACATGGTATGTTATGTAGAATTACGTGCAAACGAAAAGAAATAATTAAATTAAGTAAACTAACTTTTAGTTTTATTAATATAAGTAAATTAAGTTTTAATATTATTCATATAAGCATATAACATAAAAATAGTGCATCGTATACGAAACCTTGTCACCATTTTGCTCCTTATCACCATTTTGCTTTTGAGGATTAACAATGGTGACGGTGCAATGTTATAGAAAGAGAAAAAAAATTGTAATCCAAGATTTTGAAATAATTTGCACAATTTCGGATAATAATTGCATATATCTCATAATTATGTAATAAGATTTTTAAAATTTGGATCAGATTTACTCTTTGTATTACATACTCTCTCATCTTAATTATATAAGTTTATTTTGAAACATTTCAAGTTGCATTTATTTGATGGCTAATTGATGACTGATTCTTGATGTAGCATTAGAATTTTTGTTTAATATTCACAAAGTCTTGAGTAACACCACTTTTTCAGCCAAAACAGCCAAAAAAACTTAGTTTAACACTTTTGGCTCAAATAGTATTAGTCATGTGTATTTTTTCCAATGAGCTGAATAATTTAGGCCAAAACTCCTATTTTTGGCTGATACAATTTTATACCCCTAACAAAGCTCAATAATATTTATTGTTTTTGACATTTTTTATTACATTGGAAAAATTAATATATATGAATGTAATTTTTGTTCAGATAAATTTATTTTTCAATATAAATGATAAAAGTTATAAATAAGGATTGAATAATTCATGAGAATTTGTTTCTGAACAGGCTTCAATTTGAAGGCATTGACAAGATAATAAAGCCAAAAGTAAAACTCCCTCGCCATTATCCCTTGGTCAACTTTGAGTCATCATCAATCTGGGTTGACCTATGAATCCAAAAAACCTTTAACCAAACTACAATTATTAAGTCTCTCTTTGATGAGATGTATAGAATAAGACCTTATAGTATTAGATATAGGGCTTATAGTATTAGATATAGGGCTTGATAATATTAATAAACAGAAAAATACTTATTGCACACCACACATTTCATCTATCACCTCAGCCACTCCATTGATTTATTAAAAAATAATATTTAATTAAAAATTGATATATGGAAAAGAGAAACATCACTCCCGAGCACTCACTTCTTCTTCCCTCTTCTTCATATTCCCCCCCCCCCCTTTTTTTTTTATTCTTCTTCTTTCTTCTTCTTCTTATTCTTCTTCTTTCTTCTTCTTCTTATTCTTCTTCTTTCTTCTTCTTCTTCTTCTTCTTCTTCTTCTTCTTCTTCTTCTTCTTCTTCTTCTTCTTCTTCTTCACATCAACCCACCAAGCTCCTCTTTCCTTTTGTCTTGTTTGTGTTCTTGTTCTACTTCTCATCTCACATCTCAATCTACCAGGTATGTGTTTTTCTCTTTTCTCTTCTTACTCTTCTCCCTCTTCCTCTTTTTCCTATTCCTCTTCTCCTTCTTCCTTTTCATCTTCTTCTTATTCCTCTTCTTCTTCTTCTTCTTCTTCTTCTTTCTCTTCTTCTTCTTCCTCTTCATCCTCTTCTTCCTCTTCATCCTCTTCTTCTTTGTTGAAACTCATGGTATCTAGTCCCAAGATCAAGAAGAAAGAGAGATAGAAATGTGTGAAATGAGAATTAGAATTGATTAGAATAAAAAAGTGATTGAAAATACAAAGGGGTTTAGCCTTATATAAGCATATCAACTAACAACTCACTAACAATATCTAATCTCAATCAACTAAATCTCAATTACAATAATATCCTCCAACACCCCCCGCAAGCCAGAGCATGCGAACTCTAGTATGTCCGGCTTGGGATGAGAGTGCAATACAAACCTAAAATCAAAGAATTACAACTGATATGATGAAATACAATCAAAATGAAAATCAATAAAATTTCCACAATTAATATGAGGGGAGTGAGTCGATTTGCTGGGATGATCGTCGGTCAAATACTGCTTCTCGGAGAAATATGATGATTTAGGAGTCGTGTCGCCGGGATGACATCGGTCGAGATAACGCTCCAAAAAATTGGCTCCATGTATGAGAAAGTCCCAACTCGGGATCGAGCAACGATAGTGATTCGTAGTTCGGGATGTCTTCGACCTTCTTCTTGGGCCTCTTCGATCTATCCATCGACGTCTCCACCATACTCGTCACATAGAAAGGTTAACGTCCATATGACATGCATCTACCAATTTTTTTTTAATATGGCAGTAGAAAACAAAGCCAATTTAGGCTTGAATTAAAGAACATTAATTTGAATCTTCACATTAACAAAATCCATAACCAGAAGATATAAGAAAGGGAAATCAAATCCAAGAAAGAACCAGAAGAAGATAAACGAAGCTCCTAAAGTGTTTTCAATAACCTTTTTTTAAAAATTAACATATGTTCATTCTACCCAAGAAAATGAAAAAGAAAGACTTTGACTTTTATGTTGAGACAATAATATCCTCCAACAAATCCGCAGAACAATAGAGGAATGCTTCTTTTTGAACCATGGCACCCAAAGCTTGAATCCTTGAATAAAGACCAAGATAACCAAATGCGATTGAGCATGTCTTAGAAGAATTTGAATCGGAGAAGATGAAACACCAAGACTCACGAACTATAATTCCTTGTTTTATTTGGGATGCAAAATCGATGTTCAAACCATGTAAGTCATGTCAACCTGTATCAAATGCGAATGGGGTACACTTATACCTCTCCTGCTGTTGTTTCTTGAAAAGGAATAAAAATAGTTATTGACTAACTTCTTCAAGAACCAAGAGTCTTTCCTACTATTGTTTCTCGTTCTCTATTTGATGCCTTCACCTGATTGCAGTGGACATTGTTTTTGGGAATTTGGGAAGTTTTTTGATATGGGTTGTTGGAACAAGATAAGAATATTGGGGATAGGTCCAGATAGTGTTGCCGGAGAAGAATAGAACTAGAGGCGATGATGATACAAGCGGATTGCAAGAATATTCAAGAAAAGATTGCAGCAGAAATAATTATCTTGGATCATTGGCTCTGATACCATGTTGAAACTCATGGTATCTAGCCCCAAGATCAAGAAGAAAGAGAGATAGAAATGTGTGAAATGAGAATTAGAATAGATTAGAATGAAAAAGTGATTGAAAATACATAGGGGTTTAGTCTTATATAGGCATATTAACTAACAACTCACTAACAATGTCTAATCTCAATCAACTAAATCTCAATTACAATAATATTCTCCAACATTCTTCTTCCTCTTCTTCTTCTTTTTTTTTCTTCTTCTTCTTCCTCTTCTTCTTCTATATTATGTTTTTTTTAACAACCATTTTTATTGGGTGTCTTCTTCCTATGGTTGGATATATTTTCTCTACAAATATAATTTTAAAAAAAACATTTTTAATGTTTATTTTTCTTTTTTTCGCATTTAGATTGATAAAAATTTCATATTGAGAATTTTTATGTGTCTTAACGCGCTTTTTTAGTTACTACTTAGTTGAGTTTTTTTTAATATTTTGTTGGATTTTATTTACTAATAGATTGGGTTTTTTTAGTATGTTTAGTTATTTTTTAATAGTCATTAGGGTGATTTTTTTAATCGATAAATGGACCACCTTTTTGACAATAATGCATTTTATTATTTTTAGTGATAATTTATGTTATTTTAGTAATAAAGGTGATATCTTTAGTGAAAAATAATGTATTTTGTGTTATTTTTTTCCTTTTTATCATGCTTACAGTGATAAATGTGTTACCTTTAAGGTTTTTTGTTGTCTCTAGTTTATATTAAACATGATTTTGAGTTGTTATTTAGTTGGAATATTTTTTGTTGTTGACTGTGTTTTTTATGTTTTTGATTGGGTTTTTTTATATTATCTAGTTGGGTATTTTTGTGCTATTTGATTGAGTTTTCTTTTAGTGAAAAATAATACATTTTGTGTTTCTTTTTTTCTTTTCATAATATTTATAGTGATAAAAGTGTTATTTTAAAGTTTTTTGGTTGTCCTCACTTCACATTAAACGTGATTTTGAGTTGTTATTTAGTTGAATTTTTTTTTTCGTTTGGTTGCGTTTTACGTGATGTTTGATTGAGTGTGTTTATATTACTTAGTTGGATTTTTTGTGTTATTTGATTAAGTTTTTTTGTATATTTTGTATATTTTACTGGTTATTAGATTGATTTTTTATTGGTAAATGTTGTAATTTTAAAAAAAAATGCATTTTAATAATTTTTAGTGATAATTTATATTATTTTAGTGATAAAGGTACTACTTTTTAAGAAAAAATGATGCATTTTGTGTTTTTTTTTCTTTTTCACCATGCTTATATTGATAAAGTTGCTACATCTAGAGGTTTTTTTATGTCTACAATGTAGATTGAACGTGATTTTTATCTGTTTTGATTGAGTTTGATTGCGTTTTTTTCATATGATTGATTGAGTTTTTTTTCATTGCTTGATTGATTTTTTTATTTGATTGATTGAATTTTTTTATTTGATTGATTGAGTTCTTTTGATTATTTTGGTGAATTTTTTATATTATTGAATTTAATTTTGTTTGTCATTTGGTTTATTTTTTTTATTGTTTAATTAAATTTTTTATTTATTTAATTGAGTTTTGTTTATTTAGGAAGAAGAAATGTAAAGAATAAATGGGAAAAAAAGATAGAAAAAAGAATGAAGATGGAAAATAGAGAAAGAAAAGGAAAAGATGAAGGAGCAGGAAGAAGAAAAGGAAGAAGAAGACATGCGTGTGAAAAAGAGTAGGGAAAAGTGAGAGTGAGAGTTGATTGAGATGGAAGTAGGGCCCATAAAAAAGTTGAAGGAGTGGTTGGTTAGTGGCTGATGTTGGAGTGTGTATGTAGCATCACCATATTAAACATGATAGTATAAGAGCTGATAATATATAATATTAAGTGTTTGATATGTCATCTATGACTGTATAAATTTATCCTATCAAGTATTTGTTGTGTTATTATAAAAATTTGTACAGACTAAAAATAATGTTATAGATAAAAATACCCATATATTTAGACATGTAAAAAATTTAATTAAAAATAATATTATGGATAAAAATACTCATATTGGACATTTTTATTAAAATTCTACATACATGTTCTTAAACTTGTAATACTTTTTATAAAACATGCATATTAAAACATCTATCACCCAAGATAAATACTTAAAAATAAACAATAGCACAATTAATCAAATTCACAATGGAACAAAAGTCTCATCAATTTCATTAAAAAAATACACAGTTAAACAAGTACTTCCAAAATATAGTGAAGGATAATATGGTTCCAATAAAGTTGAGACCATTACATGGAATTTTAATTTTATTGCAAAATCATCCCTCCTTCCCGCATATGTATATTTTACTGAAATTATTATTAAGTCCCCCATATATTTTGTTATTTTACAAAAAAAGTCCTTGTTCTCTTTTATCAAACACTGTCCTAACCCTATCACATTCCTTCACCATCGCCGATCCGCCCCGCACACCACCTTCCTCGTCACTCTCAACCGGCAACACATACACCACCACCATCTACCACTTCCTTCTTCTTCTTCTTTCTCCGTTCGCGCGCGACATAGAAGGCACATCACAAAGGGTGCTTCAATCTCTTCATCTACCGCTAGTGACACCTTCGAAATCTCGTTGCCATCTGCGTCGTCGGCACCTTCCGCAACCACCTCATCGGCATCATCAGGTTCCTTATTAGAAAACCTCTCCTCTTCTCTTACAACAAGAAAAAATTCTTTTTTTATTATTTTCATTTTCTGGTTTTGTGTTCTTTAATTAGTATATTATTCTATTTTGATGGGGAATTTTGATGGATCTTGTTAAGGATTGAAGAAGGTCAAATCAAACAAAAAGGTGTGATTCCTTGTCCCTAATAAAAGTAGTTTATGGTATGTAAGTGGTCTGGATGGGGTCGATAGACTCTGATGGTATGTAAAGTGGTTAGTGAGTGGAGGGTTTGCTTTTTTGGGGCTGTTAGAAATGAAAAAAAAAATGCTATTGTGGGGAGCCTTGCTGCAAAATTATGGGGTAGTTTGATACGTTCTTTGAATCATGACTATTTGTGTTATTATTATTTTAGAAATCAACATCACTTTTCCTTTGATTTTGATGGTTTTATGCTTTTAAACAGAGTAATGAAGCATATGACAGTTTTGCTGTGCTTGTTCCCTGTTATGGACGCAACTATGGTCGAATGGTGAAGGAAGATCATAAAATCAACTTGCTGAGCTATGTTGGGAGCTTTCCAGATAGTTATTCATGTGGTAAGAGCATTTTTGTTAAGGTATATAAGAATATGGTTTGTGTTGTTTAATCTTATGATCCATTTAATAGGTTGTTAAACTGAATTTTATGAATAGATTTAGAGTTGATATTAGGTGAAATATGTATAAGCTATTTAAAATTTTTGGTTGCCTTTAAATTGTTGATGGAGTTTGTGCTTGTTATACATTGATCATGGAGATCTTGAAATTTTCATATCATCATAGCCTAACATGCAATCTCTTCATATTGAAACCTGATCAATTTGCTGAAGTCCAAAATCCTTTTTTTTTGTTCAAAGAGAATTAGCCACAAAAATATATTTTTCCCTCTTAGTCATTTTGTTAAAAGAGAATTAGCCACAAAAACTGTTGTACCTTACTTTTATTTTCTGACCTGTTTCTATATGTGCTCATCTTGATGGATGGTAATACAAAAATTGGTTCATGCTGCTAAAATATTTCTAAAATAGAGCACAATAAGCAAGATGTTAATGGAGAAGCAAGCAAGCATGGAGTGCACTTGAATGCAAAAATGAAGAAGATAGTTCAGGAAAAGCAAGCATGAAGTGCACTTGAATGCAAAATGCAAAAATGCAAGTGGTTCAGGAACTAGCCAAGATGCAGAAACAAGCACAATAAGCAATGAAGATGTTAATGACAACTCTGAGTTGAGTTGAGTTGGAATATAAATTCATATATTATAAGACATAGTAATAGAGTTGAGTTTTGTATGTTATTAGCTATTGCATTATTACTATGAATATAAAAGTTGGTTCCTGCATCCTTAAAAATGTGCATTGCAAATAAGAGTTGATGTTCATGTTGAACTCTTATCCTTTTATTTTGTGATGTATATTAAAATGCCTTAATCCTTATTATTTCTTTGTTCTTTAGAAAGCCATTCATTTCTAGCTACCGGACACGATCCTCGCGCAAGGTGGTCTATAGCTTGTGCGACCTGAGTCTTTAAAAAATTAAAAGAATTAATAAAATATACGTAAAAATATAAGAAATTTTATGAATATTTATAAAAATGAATATTCTTAATCATAATAAGCCAAATCTAAATTGTAATTCAAATAAAATCATAATCTCTCAATCATGATTATAATAAATCTACTTTTAAATTAAAACCAAATAAATCAAATGTACATATAAATATTTTGAATCATAATAAAATAAATCTAAATTGTAATCCAAATAAAATCATAATAAATATAGTCAATCCAATGAAAATATTCAATCTAAATTGTAGTTTAAATAAAATCATTATCAAGTTGAATCTAAAGCTAAATTAAATTCTAATAATTCAAATCTCGATATTTAAATTCAAATAAAATCCTAAAAAATCTAAAATAGTTTTTTTTTTTTAAAAACCCAAACGATTTTACCTTTTAATTCCAATTAAATCCTAAAATGAATCTTTTAAATCCAAAGAGATGTCTCCAGAAGATTTCTATAATGGTCATAATTAAATAAATGTATTTTATTTCAAATATTAGATAATATTTTATTTCTTTAAAATATCTTATTTATTTAGGAAAATCAATTGATTTTTAATTCGTATTTTCCTTCTAAAAATACCCTTATATCCCATTATATTTTAGTCAATACTAGCTGTATCTCTACCTCAGTCTTATTGTCACATTCTTCAATTTTCAACCTCATCTCTCTATGCCTTTAGAAGACGCTCTTTACACACAAAGGAACATGGCAAGGATTGAGGGGATGGAAGATGAAAACCCCATTGATCACCTACAACAAAGTGGTCAAACACAATTGCCTTCATCATCTGTTTTTGATAAAATTCTAGTCATTTTAGAAGACATCAATAAAAAGCTTGAAAGCCTAGTACACTTCCAAGTAGATGTGGACGGAATAAAGACCTCAGTTCAACATATGGAGTCCATGATCTCTCAACCAGATAAAAGGCATGATGTCCAAGAAGATAATGATATTGAGATGTAAAACGAAGGAAAGAGGTCCATGACCTTGAACAAAGATGACGAAGTACAATACTATAGTGCTAAAAAAAGATTTAGGCACACTCCTATACATAATGAGGAGACAAAAATTATTCTAGAATTATCTGATGATGATTGCAACATAAACACTCCTCGTGTGCAAAGTGTGAAATTATTTCAAAAGCATCACACACCAGGTTCTGGGTTCCCAGCTAATTTACCAGGTTCTGGGATCCCAACTAATTTACCAAGATCAAGGGAGAAAGGAAAGTCAATGCTAAAGCCTAGTCCTATAGTAAAGAAAAAGGAAACTATAATGGAGAGTCAATACAAGTCAATAGTATGATCATGTATTATTTGTTCATTATTATTAATTAATAATATTTTTTAGATAAATAAATATATTTTAAATATTATTTACTATTTTTGCATGAAAAATTAATAAATATATTTTAATTTCCTATTATAAATATTTTATAAATGATGTTTATATGTTTTTTACATTGTCTTCTTTTTTTTCGAGTAATCCCCCAAGTTGGTCCCTGACAATTTTTGCGGTGGACAAGATAGTCTCTGACATTGAGAAATTGACAAGTTAGTCCCTGACAATTTCAATTTTCGGACAACCGTTAGTCCCTAAACGACTTCCATTAGTTCGAGGGACCAATATGACTTATTTATTAATTGTTAGGGACTAATAAAAGAAATTTGATAAAAATGAATCCTTTAAATTATGATATGAACATTGACTCATATCCATTCTAATTATGTATTAATTCCAAGCTACATATAACTACTCTGGTAAATATTAAGTCTCTATTTGGATGTATTATTATCAAAAGACAAATATGTTGGGTAATTTTTCAATTGAAGAAGTAACAACATTTTATTACTTTGATGTAAAAAATAATTACATGCACCATAAAATCAACTATAATTACGATTGCATTTCAGTGATGGACAAATTCAACTATAAAAAATATTATATAAATGCTTTTATGTACACCATAAAATCAGTCACCATTAGCCATCATATATAATAATTCAACATTTTAAAATTAGTTATTCAATTTTTAAAATATTGGATTAATGTCTAATAATAAAAGTTAGATTATTAGTTTCAAAATAATAAATTATTACACACATGATAACTAATTTTATGATATACATATAACATTACTACTCAAAATATTATTGTATATATGTATCAATAATTACCCCTCTTCGACTATATATATATTGCTAGAATAAAGTAATCAACCGTGATAGTTAACGATAAATAATTGTATGCATGTAATTATTTTCTACAGCAAAGTAATAAAATGTTGTTACTTCTTCAATTGAAAAATTACCCAACATATTTGTCTTTTGATAGTAATACATCCAAATAGAGACTTAATATTTACCGGAATAGTTATATGTAGCTTGGAATTAATATATAATTAGAATGAATATGAGTCAATGTTCATATCATAATTTGAAGGATTCATTCTTATTAAATTTCTTTTATTAGTCCCTAACAATTAATAAATAAGCCATATTGGTCCCTCGAACTAATGGAAGCCGTTTAGGGACTAATGGTTGTCCAAAAATTGAAATTGTCAGGTGTAACACCCCGATTTTTATTAGGTTCTAATTAAGTGAAATTAAGGGTAATTGACCTTGGTTGGAATTTAATTGGGTTAGAGTGGATAAATTTCTCCTTATTAAAGTGTTATATGTTATCTATTTTATTTGTGTGCCTATATGTGTATTTTTAATTTATGTTTAAAGATTTGAAAGTTAGTTGGGCATTGTAGTATTATTTGGGATGTTTTAGAATATTTAGTATTTTTTTTAGTAACGGGTGGGCCCCACAACACCTCTATATAATACCCATCAATGCCTCCACTAAGAAAACCTAATTTCCAAAAATACTCTTGGTAGCCTCCATCAATCCTTGTGCCTCCATTCCACTCTCTCTCTCTCTCTCAAAAACCAAAAATCATAACCATTCCACAACCCCAAATCCATATCAATTCTCACCCAATCACAAAACAAATCACATATTCTTGATCCTCTCACCAAATAGAACACTTCTACCGTTTCCATTTTTGAAAGAAGCCATCTTTGTACCGTTCGTGGGGCTAGAGAGAAAGTGAGAAGGAAAGGGGTGTCTCTACGCATAGCATAGGAGGTCTACGAGAGGTAGGGGTTTAGGCATTCTATTTTCATGCATATTGATGATGATTTTATGAGATTAATGTGATGGTCGTTTTTCCCATTAGAAATTTTTGTGCCTTATTATTATTATTATGGTTCTATATATATATATATATATATATATATATATATATATATATATATATATATATATATATATATATATGCGTGTATGGTGGCTGCGAGCAGCGCATCGCGCTTGGTTTTTGTTTTTATATATATATATATATATATATATATAAATAAATAAAAGACAGTTTATCTGTGTGTATATTACTATTACATATTATTATTACATAAACTTATACCTATTAGCATGTATATGAGTTAATAATAGGTAGGTAACAGGTAGAAATAATAATAATATGATAATGATAGTAATATTGATAGGGAAGATAATAATAAAATATTAACCCTAATAATAATAAAAGAATAACACAGTAAGAACAACAACATGTATAATATATGATATGTAATGATAATAGTATTAATAATGATAGTAAAGATAATAGTGAGTATAATTAAGGATAACATTACATAAGACAAAGTTAGAAGTGAATAAGATATATATATGATTTATGCATGATTTATATATGATTATATGAGCTGTAAAATATGTTTATACATTATTGTAATATAAAAGTACGATTATATGATAATATATGTTACGTATGATTTATGTATGTTCATTATGTACATGTTTAAGATGTAATGGAAAGTTAAAGTAAAGTGCAATAGCCTTCGGCATTACAATGAGAGTTGTTAAGGGAGGAATAACAACCTCGGCATTACAACCTCATTGTTAAGGGAAGGTGAAATACCAAGATAAAACGTTGAAGCCTTCGGCATTACAGTGAGAGTTGTTAAGGGAGGGATGGCAACCTCGGCATTACAACCTCATTGTTAAGGGAAGGTGATATTCCCCCTCTCCCCATAAGTTTAGGATGAGCTCATGCCTAGGGGCCGGTGATGTGGAGGAATACAGGAGGGCGGGCAGTGCCAAAGATTGATTAATGCAAGATAAAATTGTTTGGCTAAATGTATTATGTTATCTTATGAGTTATCAATTTTATATGTGTAAGGACACTAGTGCACTACACCAAGACTTTATTTATTTATGCCATATTAACTGTCTAATTAAAATGGATAAGACGCACTTAGGTAAGACGTTCCGGGAAAAGATTATTTTAAACTTATATCTGAAATGAACTCATTCATGCTCCACTTATTTTATAATTAAACCCGGGGCGGCTTCCTCTACTGAGTCACTTCCCAGTGCTCACCCTATGTTTTTCCCCCATATTATAGAGGAGCAGACAGAGCAGGACCATGGAGCTAGCGAGGAGCAGGCTCAGCCTTAGTTTATTTTTCAGTCCTCCGCTTTATAAACCTATATACATTGATTTGCATTTCGGTTATGGATTCATTTCAGTTGTTTGAGTTATTTATTTCAAGTCCGGACCTATGTTAGCCGGCAGCTATTTATTTGACATGTATTTATGGTGGAGTCTCATAAGTCAATGCCTTTGGCTTATGGGGTAAAGCCTAATATTTATTCCTTGTGTGTTCATTGATTGTTGGGAGTGATTTATTTGATAGACTATTCAGTTTATATCTTGGCATGGCTTATTGTTTATCGATTATGTATTTCGCAAAGCCCTTATTTTTATATCGTAAACAAATTGCGAAAATTTTACTCCCGCCTATTTTCCGCGTATATATTTTAAAGTAAAGAATAGAACATGATAACAGAGAGTGACCCTTATGAAATAGCCTAAAATGACTTAAGCATTAAGGGCTATCTAGTAGGGGGTTACATCAGGGACTAACTTGTCAATTTCTCAATGTCAGGGACTACCTTGTCCACCGTGAAAATTGTCAGGGACCAACTTGGGGGTTTACTCTTTTTTTCCAGTCAAGAAAAACTTCTAAGAATGTTCTCGCACCTCCTAAATTGGCAATCCGTGGTCAAATATCTTGTACAAAAAAACTAGTCGGATGACTCCAATGAAGATGCATGGTAATCCACAGAAGCCCTTAGTGTCGGGATCTAATTGGCAACTTAAACCGACAAACACAACTACTCAAAAGGTAATACATAACAATTTGACATTGAATCATATTTTTGCATACTAGATGCTGATTATTGTTCCAAAATTACTTTAGGGAAATATGTGCAATTTGAATGCCAAGACTTCCAAGTATTTGACCACGATCCAACTTCAAATGAATACATATGTGTTCAAACCAGATATGGATCCCAAGTATAGTATCTTAATATCTACGTTGTTGTAAATCTTGTTTACAATTTTTTTATTAACTCTCTATTTTAAATTTAGTGAATTGATCATTACAATTGGAGACACATCTGCAACCAGAAAAGATCTTGATTGCCTCGACTCGGGGAAGAAAAAGATTGATGATAAGGTATAAATTGTGGTGTAATTATATGTTATTGATAATTGATATCCTTATAAAGCATATATACGAGTGCAATAACTTTTTCTTGACTTGGTGTAGATAATTAAATTGTTTGCTCTGAAGTGTACTTGGATCCAAGAAATTACAACTTTGAAGACATATTGGTGTCTTCCCCCAACATTTGCAGTAAGTATAATTTAAATTTTTTTTAACCAAATAGTTATGTCAAAAAAATGTTATTCAATGACTACATAATTTTTTATATTGTGTATGATAGGAAGATATTTTTCAAGGATCAACAATTGAAGAATTAATTGACCAATATGCAAAAAAGTACATTCAACCTTACCCAGATTTGAAATTTGTGAGTATAATAGTGCCATAAATATCGTCGATCTTAGTATCTAAGGTTTCTTGTGCATAGCAAGTATATATTAAAAATTATGCAATTCTGATTTGTAGATTTATGTCCCAATGAAAGAATTTGGTGGACATTGATATCTTATGGTTGTATGTCCATAACAAAAAATTATCTATCGTCTGGATTCTTGTCTGTCACCAAATCGAGTTGAACCTCGAAAAGAAATTATTAAGGAAGTGGTAAATTTGTACCTTAGTATATAGTGTTAATCTTTTTAAATTATTTTATAATCTAATCATTCCAAATTATCTTGAATATATTGAATATAGGGTGGGACATTGGCTCAAATGATGTCTTATATATATGTCGGTGATGGCAATCTTGAGAACTGTAGCAACTGGAGTGGTTGGGAGGTAATACAAGCCCAAGGTTTACCAAAATGCAAGGAAAGGTGAACACTTTTATTTGATTATCAATATCTATGACTACTATATTATGACATAAAGATTTAACTATTATATCTATATGTAGTGATAGCTCTGGAGTTTGGGTGCTTGGATGGTTAGACATGGAATATGCCTTCAACCCAAATTTACCTGAAGATATAAGTGTTCATATGTTATAGGTATATATATATTTTTTATGATAACTTCTTTACTAATTTTTTTAATTTTTTTTTCGCAGCAATCTGAGAAGAAAATTCTAATCGAAACATTAATTAAGCTCGTACTAGGAGATTGCAATGAAATGAAGAATATTATTGAGACAAAAGTTGTAGCTCACTGGAACACAATTAGCAATGATTTTTAGATAATCTTCATTGAGATTTGATAGATATTTTTCATTAGATTGACAACATTTATAATGATTTTATATAAATTACAACTTAGATTTGATTTATTATGATTTAAAATAATCGTAATTATATTTGATTTATTTGAGTTTAATTTTAATGTAGATTTTTTGGTGTCTTGAGGGAGATTATCATTTTATTTAAATTACAATTTAGTTTTGATTTATTATGATTCAAAATATTTATAATTATATTTGATTTATTTTGATTTAAAATATTTATATATATATATTCAAAATATTCAATATTCACTGCACGGGGCGCCAGACTTCAACACTGGGTGCCTGGCGCCATATTGGCAGCATCTAGACTTGGAATTAGGCGCCGACTTTATGCTTAGAGCCTAACTTTGGCAAAATGGGAGCTGAAATTGGACATTTCCTGCCTTGGGCATTGATTCAACAAGTGAGCGCTGGCTTCAGACATTGGCATCAGCAAGAGAATTAAAATAATACTCTTAAATTTTATATAATATCAGATATATATTAAAAATAAATATATATAATAGTAGGAAATATATATATGATATTATATAAATTAAGAGTATATTTTTAATTCCCTTGCTGATGCCAATGTCTGAAGCCAGCGCTCACTTGTTGAATCAATGCCCAAGGCAGGAAATGTCCAATTTCAGCTCCCATTTTGCCAAAGTTAGGCTCTAAGCATAAAGTCGGCGCCTAATTCCAAGTCTAGATGCTGCCAATAGGCGCCAGGCACCCAGTTGTTGAAGTCTGGCGCCCCGTGCAGTGAATATTGAATATTTTGAATATATATATATATATAAATATTTTAAATCAAAATAAATCAAATATAATTATAAAATATTTTGAATCATAATAAATCAAAACTAAATTGTAATTTAAATAAAATGATAATCTCCCAATCAAGACACCAAAAAATCTACGTTAAAATTAAACTCAAATAAATCAAATATAATTACGATTATTTTAAATCATAATAAATCAAATCTAAGTTGTAATTTAAATAAAATCATTATAAATGTTGTCAATCTAATGAAAAATATCTATCAAATCTCAATGAAGATTATCTAAAAATCATTGCTAATTGTGTTTCAGTGAGCTACAGCTTTTGTCTCAATAATATTCTTCATTTCATTGCAATCTCCTAGTACGAGCTTAATTAATGTTTCGATTAGAATTTTCTTCTCAGATTGCTGCGAAAAAAAATTAAAAAAATTAGTAAAGAAGTTATCATAAAATATATATATATATACCTATAACATATGAACACTTATATCTTCATGTAAATTTGTCACGACCCAACACGGATACGTGACCGGCACATGAGACACCAAGTCCCATGTCAGCCTTAACCTGATAACGTATGAAACATATCCTAACATACATCACAAATAATCCATACATCCAGACATAACTATCATACATGTAATCATACATATCCATAGAAAGCCTAACAACCACAACACAATAACAACAAGTCTTACATAGACTTATACAACATCAACCATCTACTCTAGTCCAAGGAATCCTGTCTGTAACATAAGGAGCATACACTAGATACAAACTACATAATGCCTCTAACATATGAGGCTCACCAAATCTAAGAACCCGGAGGAACGGATGAACTCGTCCCTTGATCTGCACCTTGATCTGAAAACATGTTGTATGAATGGGTGAGTCATACGCTCAGTGAATAAACAGGTTATACGCAATATATAAAGCATATAACCGTGCAATGCATTTACACATAAACCAATAACATATATATATATATATATATATATATATATATATATATATATCGATTCCATCGTTCTTATACAGTCTCTTTATCTTGATAGCTTTTAACCTATGAACACCTGGAGCGCGGCCCCGACTCATGTTCATAGGAAGTATGGATGTCCCGCGAGCTATGCCCCTCATCAGACACCATACTGGGAAACCCCGCGAGCTATGCCCCTCACCAGGTTTCCCACTTACGACCCCGCGAGCTATGCCCCTCCTCAGGTCGTTTTACCATATATCTTAATTCATTCAATTTTTATCTTATTTAGCGCTGTTAGTGGCACATAGCATCCATAATCACAGCATAAGTAATTCATCATTATCATCACAACATTTCCATCATATTCTCACAATAAACCATGTACAGGCACATAATCCACATATACAGTCATATACAAAATAAACTACATATAACCCATTACTCACAGATATGCTCAAATGAGCAAAACAGCACCGCCAGATCTAGGAGGAGTTGTCTGGAGCTTTCCTAGGAGACTGGAAATCTAGAGAACATAACAGAATTCTCAGAGACATAACAATACTCAAACTCAACCCATAACCCCAGCTACTAACACTCTAACACACTATATATATATTATAGGTATATAATAACCGTTTGAAATTATTTTACTTCAAAATAATTTATAGTTTACATAATACATTTCTCAACATAGAAAATATAATGAATAATCATGTAACGATAATACATAATAATATTTTCGAAAAGCATTTTCCAAAGAAGGTGTGAAAAACAGTTCTACCTGCGAGACCACCGCCTGGGCGGTCTCTCCACCGCTCAGGCGGTCATGCCACCGCTCCGGCGGTTTCGCACCGCTCAGGCAGTCGCACACCGCTTGGGCGATCAAACCCCAGCAGAGCTGCTGGTTCGCGACAGCAACAGGAAATCAACCCCAAAAATCCATTTTTAACACCCAATACACCAGAAAATCATCAACAAACAACAATAACAACTATATTACAACATCATAACTTCATAACATCAAAGAAATCACAAATCCTCTCAAAAACTCTAACCCCAAAACTGAGATCGGAGAGAATAGACATCAATGGAGAAAAAGAATACTCTACACTTACCCACAATACACTAGATGAGCAAAACACACTTCAATCTTCAAGATGGATGAGAGATTGAGAGAGGAGGAAGATGAGAAATGAGGAGGAAAGAAATGGAGAAGAGAGGGAGAGGGAGTCTGCGAGAGAGAAAAGAAAAAAGAGAGAAAGGGAGAAAGAAAAAGAGAAAAGGAAGGGAAGGGTAAAAAAAAGGGATGGGGCCCACCTGGCCCTATCTCTCTGGTGTGCACCGTGATCTCTTACTCAACAACTCAGACTACCCCAGGTATTACAAAATTTGGGTTGAAGGCATATTCCATATCTAACCATCCAAGCACCCAAACTCCAGAGCTATCACTACATATAGATATAATAGTTAATTCTTTATGTCATAATATAGTAGTCATAGATAATGATAATCAAATAAAAGTGTTCACCTTTCCTTGCATTTTGGTAAACCTTGGGCTTGTATTACCTCCCAACCACTCCAGTTGCTACAGTTCTCAAGATTGCCATCACCGACATATATATAAGACATCATTTTAGCCAGTGTCCCACCCTATATTCATATATTCAAGATAATTTGGAATGATTATATTATAAAATATTTAAAAGATTAATACTGTATACTAAGGTACAAATTTACCACTTCCTTAATAATTTCTTTTCGAGGTTCAACTCGATCTGGTGACAGACAAGAATCCAGATGATAGATAATTTTTTGTATGGACATACAACCATGAGATACCAATGTCCACCAAATTCTTTCATTGGGACATAAATCTACAAATCAGAATTGCATAATTTTTAATATATACTTGCTATGCACAAGAAACCTTAGATACTAAGATCGACGATATTTATGGCACTATATTATACTCACAAATTTCAAATCTGGGTAAGGCTGAATGTACTTGTTTGCATATTGGTCAATTAATTCTTCAATTGTTGATCCTTGAAAAATATCTTCCTATCATACACAATATAAAAAATTATGTAGTCATTGAATAACATTTTTTTGACATAACTATTTGGTTAAAAAAAAATTTAAATTATACTTACTGCAAATGTTGGGGGAAGACACCAATATGTCTTCAAAGTTGTAATTTCTTGGTTCCAAGTACACTTCAGAGCAAACAATTTGATTATCTACACCAAGTCAAGAAAAAGTTATTGCACTTGTATCTATGCTTTATAAGGATATCAATTATCAATAACATATAATTACACCACAATTTATACCTTATCATCAATCTTTTTCTTCCCCGAGCTGAGGCAATCAAGATCTTTTCTGGTTGCAGATGTGTCTCCAATTGTAACGATCAATTCACTAAATTTAAAATAGAGAGTTAATAAAAAAATTGTAAACAAGATTTACAACAACGTAGATATTAAGATACTATACTTGGGATCCATATCTGGTTCGAACACATATGTATTCATTTGAAGTTGGATCGTGGTCAAATACTCGGAAGTCTTGGCATTCAAATTGCACATATTTCCCTAAAGTAATTTTGGAACAATAATCAGCATCTAGTATGCAAAAATATGATTCAATGTCAAATTGTTATGTATTACCGTTTGAGTAGTTGTGTTTGTCGGTTTAAGTTGCCAATTAGATCCCGACACTAAGGGCTTCTGTGGATTACCATGCATCTTCATTGGAGTCATCCGACTAGTTTTTTTGTACAAGATATTTGACCACGGATTGCCAATTTAGGAGGTGCGAGAACATTCTTAGAAGTTTTTCTTGACTGGAAAAAAGATAAACCCCAAGTTGGTCCCTGACAATTTTCATGGTGGACAAGGTAGTCCCTGACATTGATAAATTGACAAGTTAATCCCTGACAATTTCAATTTTTGGACAACCATTAGTCCCTAAACGGCTTCCGTTAGTTCGAGGGACCAATATGGCTTATTTATTAATTGTTAGGGACTAATAAAAGAAATTTAATAAGAATGAATCCTTCAAATTATGATATGAACATTGACTCATATTCATTCTAATTATATATTAATTCCAAGCTACATATTGTAAGCTCCAGAACCCTTCTGAGAGAATTAGGCATAATTCTCTTAGAGTTATGAAGGTTTTAATGATAACAAGGTAAGCCATAAGTATAAAAATTTTACTTAAGGTTTTGCTAATATGTGCGCTAAGTGTCTCAGAAAGCTTTAGATTTTTGCAATACCATGAGTAAAGACCAAGACAAAACATCAAGTAGCCTCGAGATCAATTGATAAAATCATAGCGCCAAAGATATCAGAAAGGATGTCTCAGAAGCGCAGAAGGTGAAACATGTTTCTGAGGAAAGAACACTGTCGCCTCAGAAGGGTCTCAGAAGACCTTGCGACTAAGTAGTTCTCAGAAGGGTCCTCCCTCAGAAGGTTTGCCTCAGAAGTCCGTACAACTCTCAGAAAGTTGGACTCAGAAGCAACCAAGTGTCTGGACTCAAGGGATCGCAAGAAGTCTCAGAAAGCTCGCTACAACTAGCTAAGGAAGTGGAACACGCGCACTGTGCAGTTTTGAAAGTTCCTCATTTCGCGCTGACTGTAGCAGGGAGCCGTTCTGAAAAGGACACAGCCACATAAGCAAGTGAAAGCCTCTGATTTCGCGGCTCTTTAATGCCTATATATATGAGTTCAATTCCAGAGCAATGGGACGAAATTCTTGCGCTAAAACTCTTGATTAAACGTGCAAAAACTCTGCTGAATTGAAATCATCTGCGAAAACTTAGAACTTTCTCAGAAAGACAATTTTACGGAATTGTTCTTTCAACTTTGTGAAAATCTTCTAGTTCTGTATTGGTGTAAATTCTTACAATTGTAAGTTAAATCTAGAAGTCTACTAAGGGTCAAAATTAAGTTTGTAACTTAATCTTAGTAGTTGGTTTTCAAAGCAAAAAACAACTTTCCGAAAAAACGCTAAGTCCTTCGCTGTTGAAGGCAGTTTAAGTCCTCGAAGTGTTTTGAGGCAATGTTTAAGTCCTTAAGTGTTTAAGGCAAAGAAGTCCTTAGTGTGAGGCAAGGAAGTCCTTAAGTGATTAAGGCAAAGAAGTCCTCTAGTGTTGGAGGCAAGAAAGTCCTCTAGTGTGAGGCAAGGAAATCCACTTCGGGTTGTGAAGTGGTGGAAGTCCTTTACTTGGTAAAGGCAGTGTTGTCTGGGAAGGCACTTTAAGAAGAAATATCCAAGAACTCTCAACTGAAGGTTGAGGACTGGAGTAGGTTGGTTATAACCGAACCAGTATAAAATTCTCTGTGTTAAGCTTTTCTCCCTTACTCTTTACTTGCATAAATCTTTGAGGAAAACTTTGCCACGATTTTAATTAAGAAGTCTCGTGAAAACTTTATTGATTAAAATCAGAAAGCGTTTAAGAAATTCTAACGTAAAGTCATTTTCTTAAAATTGCTCAGAAGGAACTTTCTCAGAAAGACTAAGTTCTCAGAAACTTAATCTTCTCAGAAAGCAATTTCCGCTGCAAACTCTTAATTCTACCTTCTGAGTAAAACAGCTTTCTAAGTAAAAGTTTTAAGAAGTAATTTTTAAAACTTGCACGATTCAACCCCCCTTCTCGTGCACACATACACTTTCAATTGGCATCAGAGCTCGGTCCTTAAGGGGTTGAGCACGTCGCAGTGTCAAGGAAAAAGATCCACGAAGGGAATATGAATTCACCAGCTGCATTCATATCAGATGGGGCCTCAATAAACAGACCTCCGATGTTTCTCGGAGACAGCTTCGACTACTGGCGTGACAGGATGACGCTATTCATCAAGCACACCAGTCTGGACTTATGGATAGGATCGAGAATGGAGACTATCAGCCTCTGCAGACAATTACAGAGGATGCTGTAGTTGCAACAGACGCTGAGCAGGAGTGGCACCTCCAGCACTCAGAACCTATACAAGACGAGTCCCTAAGGACGAATGGACTCAAGAGATGAAGGAGAAGATACAACTCAACTTCAAGCTAAATACATTCTTCTCTGCGCCTTGCCCAAGGTAGAATACGACAAGATTGTGTGTGTGACACCGCTCAAGAAATTTGGGAGAGATTACACATGCTGCATAAAGGAAATGATGAAGTCAAGGAAACCAAGGTATCAATGCTCGTACATAAGTACGAGTCCTTCTGCATGCAACCTGAGGAAACCATTGACAACATGCCAATAAGGTTTTCTCCACATCATAAATCAGCTAAAGGTCTTGGGAAAGACCTACTCCAACGCTGAGATGGTGAGGAAAATTCTCAGAAGCCTCTCTGCCAAGTGGCACCCAAAGGTGACAGCGATCCAAGAAGCAAGGATCTGAACCAGCTGGGTTTAGATGTATTGTTTTGCTCACTCAGAACTCACGAGATTGAGCTTGAAGGACTGCTTGGAGGACCATCTTCATCCTCAAGACCTCAGAAAGCTCTGGCTCTGAAAAGTCAGATCAAAAAGACTTCAAAAGCCCTAAAGGCTGAAGAAATATATGAGTCTGAAAATGATCAAAACTCAGATTCCGGTGAAGATGACATCTCTCTTCTAGTAAGGAAAATGAAGAAAGCTTGGAAGAAAAGACCAAGCAAAGACAAAGAGATCACCCCTAGAAAAGGAAAGTCAAAGCCTTCTGATGCACATGTTTTCGGCTGTGGAGAAAAGGGCCACTTCAGAACGGAGTGCCCTCAGAACAAGGAAAGAAGAAGTTCATTCCAAGAAGAAGAAGAAGGCAATGGCTGCTACATGGAGTGACTCAGAAGAGGAAGGCTCTGAGTCAGCAAGTGAAGAGGAAGCTAATGTCTGCTTCATGGCCGGTACTGACTATATTCTGGAAACAGAATCTGAGTCAGAAGAGGTACATCATCAAGCGCTGCTCCACCACCACGATGAGCAGTGGTACCTTGACAGTGGCTGCTCGAGGCACATGACTGGAAGCAAGCACTGGTTCAGAAGTCTCAAGCCCAAGAAAGGCGGAACAGTGCGATTCGGTGATGGCGCTAAGGGAAGAGTCACTGCAATAGGAGATGTTGGTAAGGATTCCTCTCATCAAATCTCAGATGTACTTTTGGTCGATGGCTTAACTCACAATCTATAAGCATTAGTCAATTTTGTGACAAGGCTTAAAGGTTGAGTTTTTATGCCAAGTATTGTCATGTGATTAATCTCACAAATGACAAGATCGTTCTGGAAGGAAACGTGTTGGTAACATCTATGTTATCCATCTGGATGATCTAAAGGATCAAAACGTGGAGTGCCTTGTCTCTGTCCAAGAAGACAAATGGCTATGGCATAAGAAACTTGGTCATGCCCATATGAGACTTCTTTCTGAACTCTCTCAGAAAAGGACTTGTAGAGGGCCTTCCAGCATTAAGTATCAGAAGGATGCAACCTGCGAATTATGTGAAAGAGGGAAACAGACCAAGGCTTCCTTTTCCAGTAAAAGGGTATTTCTACTCAGAAACCACTGGAACTGCTCCACATGGATCTCTTTGGACCAACCAGAACGGCTTCCCTCTCTGGAAAACGCTATGGTCTTGTCATAGTGGATGATTAATCCAGATTCACTTGGGTTTTCTTTCTAGCTTCTAAGGAAGAAACTTTTGAGAAGTTCAAAGCATTTGCGAAAAGAGTTTCAACTGAAAAGGATTCGCACATTCATGCCATTAGATCAGATCATGGTGGTGAATTTGAGAATCATGCTTTCGAAAAGTTTTGTGAAAATCTGGGCATTGCTCACGAATTCTCATCTCCCAGAACTCCTCAACAAAATGGAGTAGCTGAGAGAAAGAATCGAAGCCTTCAAGAGATGGCAAGAACAATGCTCTTAGAAAGCAGACTTTCAAAAGGTTTCTGGGCTGAAGCAGTTAACACTTCATGCTACATTCAGAATCGAGTCTTTCTGAGACCAATTCTGAAAAAGACTCCTTACGAGCTATGGAAGAATAAAATACCAAACATTTCTTATTTCCATGTATTTGGTTCTTCTTGTTTTATTCTCAACACAAAGGACAAACTCTCTAAGTTTGATCCTAAGTCCGATGATGGATGCTTCCTAGGATACTCCTCAGTCTCTAAAGCTTACAGAGTATATAACAAAAGGAGTAAATGTGTTGAAGAGACAATCCATATTAAGTTCAAAGAACTTAGTAAGGACATGTCTCAGAAAGATGCAGACTTAGAAGATGAGTTTGAGAAATCAACATCTCTTCTGAGAAAGCCAAAAAGAAAATTCTTATAGATGATGAGACTGACTTCCAACCCATGGAACAACCATCTCTATCTAAAGAAAAATCTAGTAGCATCATCGAAGCTCCAGAACCTAGAGAATCTACTTCTCCAAATGCAATGGAATTTAGATTCTCAGAAGGTCAAGCCTCTGATGACTCAGAAAGAGAACCTTCTGTGTCTCCTTCTCAGAACCCTACTCCTAAAGGGATTAGAGGCTCAAGAGACTTGAAGAACGTCTCTCAGAATGAAGTCTTGGGTAATCCAGAACGTGGCGTAAGAACCAGAAGGAACTACACAAATCTTGCTATGGTTTCTGAACTTGAACCAGACTCCATAGAAGAGGCGTTAGATGATCCTAGCTGGGTAAATGCCATGCAAGATGAACTTGACCAATTCGAGAGAAATCAAGTTTGGAAACTAACTCAGAAGCCCAAAGGCAAGAGTGTCATTGGAACTAAATGGGTGTTTCGAAACAAACTTGATGAAAATGGTCAAGTCGTGAGAAAACAAGGCCAGATTGGTTGCTCAAGGGTACAACCAACAAGAAGGGATAGACTACGATGAAACTTTTGCTCCAGTCGCAAGATTGGAAGCTATCAGAATGTTGCTAGCTTTGCTGCACACAAAGGTTTCAAACTCTATCAAATGGACGTCAAGTCTGCCTTCTGAAATGGATACCTTTCTGAGGAAGTTTATGTAAAACAACCTCCTGGTTTTGTGAATGATGCATTCCCTGATCACGTATTTAAGCTTACGAAGGCTCTCTATGGTCTGAAACAAGCTCCCAGAGCTTGGTACGATAGATTGAGCTCCTTCCTGCTTAAAACGGATTCTCAAGAGGGAAAATGGACACAACTCTCTTTACACTCTCAGAAGACTCTGGCTTCTTGATTGTCCAGATTTATGTTGATGACATAATATTTGGCGCAACCAATGAATGCCTTTGCAAAGAATTCTCCAAGCTTATGCAAGGTGAATTCGAGATGAGCATGATGGGAGAATTAAAATTCTTCCTAGGATTGCAAATCAAGCAAGAGTCAGAAGGGACTATTATCCACCAAGAGAAGTATACCAAAGAACTTCTGAGGAAGTTTCTGATGATAAGGCCAAACCCATGAGCACTCCCATGCATCCCTCTCAAGTAATTGACTTGGATGAAGATGGTGAGAAAGTTTCAGAAAGCAACTATCGAGGGATGATTGGCTCACTTCTCTACTTAACTGCCTCCAGACCAGATATTCAACTTAGTGTTGGGATCTGTGCCAGATTCCAGTCTAAGCCTAAGCAATCACATTTAACTGTAGTTAAACGAATTTTACGATATTTAAGTGGAACTACTAATCTTGGTCTTTGGTACGAGAAAGGTTTGTTCTTCTGATGTTGTAGGATATTGTGATGCTGACTACGCTGGAGATAGGATCGATCGCAAAAGCACAAGTGGCTGCTGCTGCTTCTTTGGAAAATGCTTGATCACTTGGTCTTGCAAGAAGCAAAATACGATCGCCCTATCAACTACTGAAGCTGAATATGTGTCTGCTGCGAACTGCTGTTCTCAGATGCTCTGGATTAAGAATCAGCTACTTGATTATCAATTAAGGTACACCAAAATTCCTATCCTTTGTGATAATACAAGTGCTATCAACTTAGCTAGAATCCTATTCAGCATTCTCGATCTAAGCACATTGATATAAAACATCATTTTATTCGGATCATGTGCAAAAAGGCGACATTGAACTCAAATTTGTGAATACTGAGGATCAAATCTCAGATATATTTACAAAGCCTTTACCCGAGGATCGTTTCAATGTTCTGAAAGGACTTCTTAAGTTAAGACGTTTCTAAGTACTTTGAAATTAGAATTTTTCTTCTTAGAAACCCCCTTTAGTCCTAGTTTAGACTCTGAGACAACAAAATAGAACTAAGCTTCTGAGCTAGAAGTAGGATAAACACAGAAAACTCTATCTGAGAAAATTTGTTCTCAGAGACTCATCCCTCAGAAAGGAGATCTTCTGAAACATTTCTCAGAAGGAGCATCCCTCAGAAGGACCACTTCCCTCAGAAGGGTACCTTCCGAGAAACAAGTTACCAACGGTAACTTTTGGGACAAGCGTCAGAAACGGCTAGTTACAAGCCAGTTCTATAAATACTCAAGGCATTGTTCCAGTTGAGCACTTTGCGCTTAAAACATACCAAAACTCTGCCAAATCCTCTCCTCGCTTTCCAATCTTCATCTGTTTCATATTCCATCTCTCTCTCTCTGCTATCTCTACTCACTTGTCCTTCTCTATCTCCCCTCATCTCATTCCAAACTTAAACTTTTTTTAAATGGCCTCCTCTGGAGAAATTAAGGGATTAATGAGAAACAACCTTAATG